>JANHGB010051050.1:0-14933 GCA_026283785.1 Coracopsis vasa | reverse complement strand
GAGAGACTATTTCTATACACTGGCTAAAGGGCAAGATAAACTAGAATAAATAAATAACACTCCTTTGAATTAAAATATTAAAAGCATTTATGCTCTTCACCTTGAGAAGTGCCTTGTTCACAGTGTAGAATTTTCTAGCAGTCAGAAGATGGTAATTGTAGAATTTACTCTGACAGACGAAGGTCAAGAGCCAACAAACAGAAGAAGGAGGATCTATTCAAAGTAGGAGTAAGGCTGCATTTTTAACAATGAGGTTATTTAACAAGTCTGGAAAAAATTATCCAGGAACATAGTGGATCCTCATCACTGGAAGTCTTTAAATCAAGTATGGATGTCTTTCTGGTGACTGTGCTTGTTGCTGTAGTAGGAGTTATAGGCTTTGAAATTCCATGTCTTGTATCATCCAGGAAGCCAGAGTAGATGGTGGCATTTGGTCTCTAGTGGCCTTCAAGTCCTTGCAAAGCATTCAGCTGGATTGCTATTTGCAGCATGTATGGAAGAGGAAAAGTAACATTTCTTATATCTGGACAATAGATGACAAGTGGTTTCCACTGGAGTTACAGATCAGGTTTCCTTTAATTTTCCAGGCAGTGCACTAGTTTTTCAGGTAATAAGGAAACTGCCAAAATACCTTTTGGTTATTTTAAATTTAATTATAGCAGCCTTTCCACTCTTCCCACTTGTCCTCCCCTATAAACCCAATGTCGAGGTAAACAATGCATAGAAGTGGTGTGCTGGTGCTCCAGATATGGAAACCCTGGCACTGAATAACTGTGTTTGTATTGGGCATCCCTTAAATGACATCAACAAAAAGTTGACTGAATTTCTCTGAGTACTCTTGAAATGAGTTTTGAAAGAAAACAGCTTTCAGCAATTTGAAAATACATATATATTTCATTTGCAAATGGCATCTATTGACTGAGGTTGGCCATAATATTTATGAATAACCATAGAAACGTGAGGAACAGGATGTACACAGTCACTTCCAAACCTCATTGCCAGAATCAGTATATTCATATAATACTCCTAATCTGATATACCAGGTCATGGCAATTCTTAGGCACGCAAAAGAGAAGAAACAAACAGAGGCATTCCTTGGTGGTGGTGTTCTGCAAACAGACCAACATTATGCACACACTTTGAGCTGACCATAGCCAGTTAATTAAACCGCAGAATATCTGCAAATATTGACTTGATGGCTGTGGTTTGCAAAAGCTTAAACAGTACATAAAATAGATTGATTTTACATTTCAACAGACTTGTTGGGGAGAGTAAGTGATAGAAAAAAAACGAAAATGAAAACAAATAGATTATGTTTCCCAAATCCTACCAAATCTGTGATTCACTGAAATTATCACACTGTCAACTGCTTGTAAATCTGCCTAGATGGGGTTGTGAAATTATTCTTAGTATATGACAGCAGAGCCCTTTCTAATGCTACCATTGTGGCACCGTGTCAGCTGAGTAAGAGGCACCAAGAATGGCATAAGAGTCACTGAGCAACCTGAGAACAGGCAGTTTAGCAAGATGAAATTTTCCTTCCAAATAGAGGAAGAAATATAGTGAAGTAGTTGTATTTATAGCCTGTGAGCTTCTGAAATCCTAGGGAGAGTACATCTGGGGACAGTGCAGTGGCTTTACATAGTCCAACTAGCAGTTACGTAAGTTTTGAGGAAGAGCATCAAGAACTCTTGCTCAGCTGCTTAAGAGTGTGTAAAAGCTCTGCTATTTTTAGTGGAAGTGGTACCTTTGCAGTACTACAGTTTTGCATCCATTGCTGCCAGTCCTTCTATCCCTCTCTCATAGTTGTATCTTCTGCTTCCGTAAATTATAAACTTGGTTTAAAATGAAAGAGCTTCAAGTAAATGTCTTTCACTTTTATTTTTATCTCCTGTTTGGTTTCAGAGTTTGGTAGTGGTAGGGAATAAGGTTTTTGTGGTCTTTGAAGCATACTTTCTCCTGTAGGACCTTTTGCATAGCCCATGCGTCAGGCTGGAGCACAGTGGCAGCAAGGAGGACTTTCTGTTTGGAAGAGGAAGAAGGCAGAAGACGATGCTGTTGTGGAAATGTTTGGACATGAGGAGAGCAATATTGCTCTCAGCATTTGTGTTTTCAGTTGCCATTGTGCTATAAATTGTATGAACTACTCTACTGTTTCCAGCAAGTTGTACAGACAGATCCTAGGTACATACAGAATCATAGAATGGTTTGGGTTGGAAAGGACCTTAAGATCATCCAGTTCCAACTCCCCTGCCACAGGGGGTTTGATATTAGGATTTTAGTTTTGGGGCTTTTTTATGGCACTGAGGAAATCCAAAAAGACAGAGTTCAGAAGTTCAGGTGGGCCTTTCTGCTGACATCCTTTGCTGTGGAAGAGTTAAAAATGTTGACATAGACCGTGACCTTCTGGTGTCAGATTTACTCTCCTAGGATGGGAGGCAGGAGTTCACACATACTGCTTCAAGCTGTCTACAGACTAAAGAAGATAACAGTGCATCAGCTTACATTTTCATGGTTTTGCTTGTAATCTTTGCTTCAATTTACTTTCAAAATGAAACTTCAGATTTTTCATCTCAGTTCTGTGAAAAAATGTCAAAGATGGGAAGAATATTAGGCCCTGCATGTGTGCAGAAATAGATATGAGTTCTACCTGATTCATTCTGAACACCACCGGCATAGCTTTATGCAAATGAAATAGCTCGGAAGTGTATGAAGGCCTGAAAAACTAAACTAAGGGAGGTGAAAACTGGCTTTTGGACATCAAACTGTAAAGAACTTCTTATTTAACTTTGTAAATCCCAACAATTCCATTTCTCCAAGCTACTCAAACAACTTGAGCTTTGTCTTCCAGACCAATGGAAATACATTATCCAGTGCTGTTGCAAAGTAAAATGGCTTCAGTGACTTAGTGGAAAGGGGAAAGATTCCCAGGCTTTCTGTTACCAATTTCATGTCTCATGCTCAGTTTCACTTTCAGAGTGCCCTAAGAGAAAATGCAATTTAGACTATAGCTGCATTCACAAGGTAATGGCACTGACTGTAATCCTTCAAAATGATGGATACTGGAATTTTCCCCCTTTTACAGGAGGATTCACATTTCTCAGTGTCACATAAGGAAAAGAAACAAACATGCAGAAACAGCAACTGGCCCCCAAATCTTTGAAGATACTTTTGTGTTTCCAAAGCTGAAGTAATTTTCCTGCCAAATCATTGTGACCTGAAGTTGGAACTGCTGTATCCATGCCCTTTGTTGACCTTGTTCAAGATAGAATTCTGTGTATTATAGAAAAAATGGGAGTTGTGGCGGAAGCAGAGGTAGCATCAAGCAGGCTAGGGTTTGTCTCTTGAGTAAAGGAAAAGCTTAGACGCAAAGCCCCACTTCTGTTGTCTGTCCCTTGCGTTCTGCATGTTGTGAGCTATCAGCAAATGTTTCAGCACAAGCATTTATTGGCTTTGACTGGTTTTGCAGTATTGTATCTATCTGCTTTGGCTTTGTTTGACATGGGTTGATTTACTGCTGTTGCTTTGCTACACATTCACACCTGTGTTGTACACACGAGGAGGTCCTTGCTGAAAGGCAAGAACCTCAAAATATGCTTTGAGAACCTTTGGAGATAAGAAGTTATGTTTTTACCTGAAGTGGGTGGGTGGAAGGATGGATACAGAGCCATTCTGATCTCTTCCTCCTGTAGTACAAACACTAGTAGCAAGAAAAGTGGATCTGCTTTTCACAGACAACACAGGAAGGTTATTTCACTTAGGAAACTACAGACCTGAACTCTGCAACTCCACAAAACTGTTACAGTCATGGAATGGTTTGGGTTGGAAGGGACCTTAAAGATCATCCAATTCAAACTCCCCTGCCATGGGCAGAGACACCTTCCAGGTTGGACCAGGTTGCTCCAAACCCCATCCAACACTGCCAGGGATGGGGCATCCACAACTTCACTGAGGATCCTGTGCCAGGACCTCAGCCATCTCATTGTGAAGATGTGAACATTTCCTAATGTTTAACCTTAATCTACCCTCTTTCAGCTTAAAGCCATTCCCACTTGTCCTGTCAATATTCTCTGTTGAGCTAGATGGGGAAGGTAATTCTCTCACTCAGCACCAACACAACGAAGGTCAGAAGCCTCTAAAACCATTGAAAGGAGCAGGTGGTAGAAGAGCAGCATGTGTCTCCTGGCTAAAAAAAAAGCAGATGGAAGCAGCTGTGTGTGCTGCTAATGGAACTGCTCAGAGCAGTAGTAGTCTCAGAGACTAGGACTCTAGTCTCAGAAGGAGACTAGTCTCTCCTTCAAAGAAGATGCACATCAAACTCATGGATAAATATAAGGGTTTAGCTACTCAGACAACCAGCACTCAACCCTGAGGGACTAAGAATCATTAAGTCTTTGCAACACAAGGAGTAACTCAGCGTTGGTACATGTTGTACTCAGGACTAGTTGTTACAGTCTTCACCTGGTTATTTCTCTTTCAGATCACAGTTCTCCATTCAGTGTTAATGGAAGCAGAATGCACAGAAATGGTTTTATGTCACTACAGAGTGTCTTACGGGCACAGATAGTTTGAAACCTTAACTTATGTTGCTGGGCTTTGCTGCAGCTTCCTCAGAGTGAAGTACAAAGTATTGCTGTTAATGATAGTAGCAGCAATATCCCAAAGAATCTGCACACGAATATTAACTGGAATAAGATTAGTAGCTTCCCATTCCCTTTACTGCTGACATATCTAGTCTGAGGCATATCCTATCATACTAAGGTATTGCAGAGTTGAATGGAGGTCTGGTGTTGTCCATGTATTTCCCTTATACGGAAAAAGGAGTGAAAGAAGCAGGTGATTTTCCTTAGCAGTAGCAGGCTTTGGGTCTTCTAGATACTTGTGTTCTCTGCTCTTGGAGAGGTGCCTCTCTCCAAGAATCCTCCCTTACCACTGTTTAAACAGGCATAAAATAATGCTTGTGAAAAAAATCCCAACATAATAAAAGTTAGGCTACTTCTTTATTGATATTTCGGGGAACCTTTTTGTACAAAGACTTCTAACATTTGTTTCACAAAGAAATATTTACCTTTAAACACAGGCAGTTGACAAACAAGCTGGAGTAGGTTACTGGATTGCATCAAGCCTGGTGATGCATTGACATTTGGTGTCAGGACTCCATTAATCAAAAATATTTTGGAGGAAATTCTTCCTGGTTCATTCATCCACAAATAATTTACACTGGGAGCAGTGGGTCTAAGCCTCTTTGGCAGACTGAAAGTGAGGAGCATGATGAACAGCTTGCCTGGCTCCTGAGTGACCAGACACCCACTGCTTACCAGGGCTCTCATTCTTTTTTTGCAGGCATGCAGGTAGTCTGTTGTGCCTGGAGGGAGCTCACAGCAGATATTTGTGAATGATAAAATAAAAAGGGGCTGAGGGCCCAGGGACTCAACAGAGGATCTTAGGTGAAAGAAAGTGCAGTTGTTAACCTTCTTATGCCTGATATGTGGTTTGTCAATTATACAGCAGAAGCTGAGTTGGTTGTATATTGACCTACAAGCATTAAACAGCTGGCTGGGAGCCATATCCTGTGAAGACTGTACTGTCCTTTTGATTTGAAAAGCAGCACCACGGTTGTGGTTCCACTTAGGAACCACAGAAAAAAAGAAAATTTCTTTCACCAGGTGCACTTTGACTATTTGGAAAAAAAATAAGAAGGATTTTGTGCAGGAGTATCCATAGTTTTTCCGAGGGTTATTAACATGCATAGCCATGCCTGGCTTGACCGTGCACTATGCTCCTAGACGGAATGACAAAGCTGGAAAAATGAAGTCAAGGAAATATGAGCTGATTTATTTTGTATGTGTAACAAGTTAAACCTTGATCCAGTGCATCTGTGGAGCAGAAGGATATTTATTCAATTCCACCATCAAAAACACTGCGAAACACATGAGGTGAGTGTGAATTGTCTCAGCAGAACTCCTGTATTCTCCAGCCATAATTAAACACTGGCCTAATTTTCAATGTGGGCTACTTAATTGGATGTCAGAAATTCCACATTTGGAGGTTTAGTTTGACCTTTAGTTACATAAAAGAAGCATTTAAGAGTCTCCAGTGAGTGTCAGTGTTTGAATGCAGATGCCTTAGTAGTTGAAAACTGTGCTCCTTTACAATGATGCATTCCAGGAGGAGAAAGAAAGCCCTGATCCTGCAAACAGTTTGATGCAGGCTTCAGCTTGCTGCCACTGACACCAGCTTGCTGGAATTCTCTCATTCCAGGGAATGGTACACTAGTAAAGACAAGCACATGTGGAAGCAGTTGTAGGGTTCAGGTCTAAATTAGCATCAGGGTTTTCTCCCATCTAAGTACATTATACATTTGAGAATATACTTTAATTTCAAGGTGGAGATTCAAAACTATAGGAGGGAGTGCTCAGATAACCAGCTTTCTCAAATGCCAGAGGATTTGTAGAGAAAACCCCAAAATTAATAACAGGGAGACTTTTGGTAAGTGATGGAGCTTGTTAAAGCTCTTGTGGCCAGGTGAGAAATGGGACTTTGATATCTGCACAGGGTCATTTTTAATCCAGCCAATCCCTGACAATATCACGTGTAGCTTACAGCATCCACCTAGGAAAAGAAGCAGGAGATGTGGACAGGTATTCTTGCTCATAACTATTGGAGAAGTCAGTAATCCCTAGTGAAACATCCTAAAGGAACACTTCTGGAAACAAGGAAGTCTTAAAGCATCTGAAGCTGTTGCTAAAGGAACCTTTTTCTGCGCCCCAAGACTTGGAGAGGCTTTCAGCTCCTGTCACCTAAAGCAGTACATTGCAAACCAGGGTTAAAGCCAAGTGGAGCAGATACCCTGCTCCAGTAGATAGGCTTGTACAGGCTGTGGCTCACATCAGCTGCCTTTGCACACAGGCTGTGATTCCCTTTCTGTAGTTTAATCCATAGTCTTATTATACCCCCAGGAAAATAACTTATAAAGGAAATGGTTTGATGACTAGTTTTTCAATGCTATGAGCTGCTTACAAGGTTTAGGAATGATGTGAGAATCTCCAGACTTAGCTTTGGTCTCTGAAATTGCTGTATGTGCAGGTCCCTGTTTACCGTGGTGCTACGCTGCAACATGCTAAATGATGTTCTTCCCATATTGGTTTGGTCAATTAAATTAATGTAAAAAATGTAGTTTTAAGGGTAAGAATGTTGTCAGTAAAAGGCAGTGCTCACTGAAGTGTGTTTCTCACTTGCCAGCTACTACTTGGCAGGAATGAACAGGCAAGGTCGTTAGTTTGGTACTTCATGGAGAAGGATGCAGTATACTTCATACAAGCTGCAAAAGCCAGGGGGGTGCCAGACTGCCAGTGCAGAGTCATTTTGTTTGCTGAGCCACAGGGGATGGTAAAGATCTTTAGGTAATTTCCCTACTTTAAACAAGTGTTCACACTGTGTCTGGCTTGCAATTCACACAAGGCAGATGTCCATGAGAAAACAGAACTAGGTGCTAGCCAGCATTGAGTGGGCTTTTTTAACTTGAATTACATCCACAATACTTGCTAGTGCAACTGTGTATGTGTAAAATAGTTTGAATTGGCTGATCAAAGTGTATAAAGTACTCTAGAAAACAGGGAATTCCCCAGGAGAATGATGTTTGTCTTTAGAAGTAATTCTCATTGGATCTGTTTTGAAACAGAAAACATTCACAGATAAAGAAATTGTAGTTCTTTCCAGGCAGAAAAAATGTTGCATAATACATAATGTGTGCATTGGACAATTCTAGTGTTTTGAGCATAAGCTATAGAATATACAGGGGAGTGATCTAAAATCATGTTATTTCTGGTGGTTCTTATATGACAGGTTGATCCTTGCACTAGCATGACCAAAGCTTCAGAAGTAAAGACAGTTCTTTCCCCTTTTCTCTTTCCTCTTTCCCCTTTTCTCTTTCCCCTTTCCTCTTTTGCCTTTCTCTTTTCTCCTGTCTCCTTTCCCTGTTCACCTTTCTCTTTTCTACTTTCTCCTTTCCCCTTCCCTTTTTCCTTCCCTTTTTCCTTCCCTTTCCCCTTCCATTTCTCCTTTTCTTTCCCCTTCCCTTTCCCCTTTTCTTTCCCCTTCCCTTTCCCCTTTTCTTTCCCCTTCCCTTTCCCCTTTTCTTTCCCCTTCCCTTTCCCCTTCCCGTTCCCTTTCCCCTTCCCTTTCCCCTTCCCTTTCTACTTTCCTTCCCCCTTCCCTTTTTACTTCCCTTTCCCCTTCCTTTTTCCCTTTCCTTTTTACTTCCCCTTTCCTTTTTTTCTCTTTACAAAGAGCCCACCTCACATCAAGTAGCAAACCTCAGGAGTGTGGCAATCCTCTTGTCACACTGACTTTCCTGCACTTTTTTTCTCGAACAGCTGGTGGCCCTGGTGAGAGGGTGAGTCTGTGTACAAATGTTTGTGGTTCAGAGCCCAGTTTTCCAAAGAGAAGTCCAGAATACACAATACGTCACCTGTTTGTACTCCAGCTCCATGAGGCAACCAAGACAGAATTATACAGCGTTTCCAGATCAGCTCTCCCAGGGGGCTTCAAAGCGGAGGTTTGGTCTCTGCAACACACAAAAATGTTTCCCCACATGAATTAAAATATTACTTCTTGGCTGTACAGCGTGCTACAGGCTTTATCCACTGGTGTTACACTTTGATACTGTTTTAACCATTCCCAAACTAAGGTGGGGAGCTGGGGTTTGCCAGCATAGTATTAGTCTGTCTTTGGCTAAGGAAGTATTTGCATTTCTTGCTATTACTGCTAAGCAGATTATTCACTGTTTGTGTGAAGAAAATTTATCATGTCTTGCAAGGTTGTAGTATACTTGATGAGAGACAGAGGGGATTTTGCCAAGTGAGGTTCTTCTACCTCCAGTTTGACCTATTTTTATGACTGACTTCGGGAGCAGCAGAAATCAGACCCAATGTGGATGTTTTTATTTGATGTTATATGAGTTTAGACCCCAAGTGAATACCTGGGCATGACAAAAGAAGGATTGCTATTGTCTTCAGTAGCTTTGGAGGATATCCAGTGAATAGTACCAACAAAAGCTACTAAAATTAGGACTGGTGCTCTTCCTAGCTCTTCCTCTGTGCCTTTCTCCTAGACTTCCAGTCTGTGAAGGGAAAACATAACCAGTGAGTATGAGCAAATTTATGATGCTACACAAATTCTCTGTGCTGACAGTCAGCAGGAGAACCAGGCAGTGTCAGATGTCCCACTGGGCGTGTTTTTACTGCCCCATTGTTATCCATATTGGGGCATCTCCTGGCCCCTTTCCCACCTGTGCTCCGTTTGCCCTGCTCCGAAGACATATATGACACATGGGCCAGATGCTGGCTTCCAAGGCATGGAGTAAGTCCAAGAAAGTTAGACTTGAACAATTCTCCTCTTTTGTCAGATTTCTGAATACAAACATGGAACACAGAGCATCAGAAATGACAAAGCTGGCAATAGATAGCTGAGGTTGTTCTTACATTTTTTACACATATATCATGTAGTTCCACTGATGATTAGTACAATTTTAGTTTTTACAACTATTTCTAGTTCTTCAGTTATAAAAGGTCTTTGGCCAGGGGACTTTCAGCTCTTAAGTAATATTTATATGAGAGACAAGCTGTGGTCATGTTGTCAAACACATTGTGGTCATATTTTCAGTCAGGAATTAGGGCTAGAATAAGACCATTCTTTTTCCCCTCTCTAGTTAGAAATGTTGGTCAGAGGCATATTTCTGGTGGTGTTTCATGTTTGTTCGTTTTGGTGTGGACAATGGACAGTGTCAATCACACTGCTGTGTCAGTAGAGCAGAAAGACTAGACAAGGAGGGCGATTGATGTGCATGCTTAGACTCAAGGGACTATATATGTGCAAATAAATGGAGAAGACAGGCTACTTGGAGCCCCTGAGTGTTCCCTTTGTACATCAGATTGTGATTTTTGGCTTTTGAAGCAAGTAGGTGGGCAAAATAAAGCAAAGTTGAGATTTTTCACTAGCCAGCTCCAAGCTCGCCTTTCCCAAGAAAATATCCTTAAGTGCAAAAGGAAACCCAATCATATACAACTGCATGTTGGGTTTCAAGGAATGGAAACATTGTGTGAGGGTCAGAGTGCATGTTTACTTTCTTGGGGTGCCTTTTTTCCTCTGCTCTTGAAGAGGAAAGTGGAATTTAAAGTGGAGAAAATAGGCAAAAGAACGAGCTGGCAGAATTGATAAAGCAAAGCATATTGACACTGACCTTACAATAATATGCATTTAACTGCCAATAAAGGGAATGCTGAATAAATATGGAGCTGTTCCCAAGTGCTGCAGGCCAGATTTATTTTGGGTTTGCACTTTTTTTCCCTGCCCTCAGTGTTTTTTGCTAATTATAAGCTGTGGCACCAGGAATATTTGATTTTGTTGAAAGGATGTGTGGTTTTCTGGGTGGTGGGATGAAGTAGCTGGGCGTAGTACAGAGGTGAAGTGTCCTGAGGTAAAGGTTTTAAAGCATTCCCTGTCCATCTAAGCAAGCAGCTTGTATATTGGGACTTATATACAGCTTTACCACTGAGGCCAGTGTTAGGGTGTTCTCTGCACATACCCTTACAGTTTCAGTGCTGTAATTCCATAGTTGAGCAAGGTGGATTCAGTTACACCAGGATAAATGTCCTTATTACAATTTTGTTTTGCTGATACATCTTTACTGATTATAAAACCTAAAAGCAGGATGTTGTTATGAAAACCTTACAGAAAAGCTGTGGAGTCTGCACCTGTGTGAATCTCTGTTAAACATCCTTGTTACTATTCTTCTGCACTGTGATCACATCTGTCTGCTGATGGAGGCATCTGCTGTGACTCTCGAGGAGCCTGCTGGTGTAACTGGGGGGCATCAGCTCTTCTGTCAGCCTTTTTAGAAACTTCAGATATTTGTCAGAGTAGAAAGTGAAAACTGGGACACTAGTGAGCTTCCAGCAGATGTTTAAGCCATATGGAGCCCTAGGCAGCTGGTCTGCTTGCACAATCTTTGCATGATTTTTAAGGCTGAGACAGACACTGGATGCTCTGGGGACATTCACTGGCCCTTTTTCTCCTTACCTTCACCTGGGATACGAATTGGAAGTCTTCCTGAAAGGATTGTCCATAGCAAAAGAAGTCAATCTTAGTTCACTTGGCTCATCCTGCTGCAACCGGAATCACTGTGAAGAGACAACTTGAAACTAGTTATGTGGGTATAGACTTCTTGTAAAGTGCTGAGAAACAAGGACCAGAATCTTACACCTTTTTATTCTTTTTCTAACCTGGAAACCTGTCAAAAGACTTAATTTCAGAGACAAAATCTTATTCTATCAAGGTTGGGGGAAAAAAAACCCTCTTTATGACTCTTTAGAGCATGCAGGGAGATAATCTATTGACAGAAGTTCTCAATCTGTTTATTTTAATTCCCATTTTATTTGTGGGGAGGTGGCTGCAAAAGAGTAACATGGCTTCTCCAGTGAAGATGTGTGCTTTGGCAATGCCTTCAGGAGTCCCATTGCTCACATTAAAGGTTCTGGTGTGTTACTCAGAGCAGCTGCTCTAATTAAACTCATTCATTCAAGATACAAATGAATAAGCCTTTAATCTCATCTGCTGATCAGTGACAGGTCTGCAAGTTCAGTGAAGGTATCACCAGCTGAGGAAAGCTGTGTTTGCTGCTGCTGACAGTCAAAACAAAATGGAGAGGTTTTCTTTATTGCCGTGGAAATGGTCTTCAAAATGTGCAGTGGATCCTATCCTGATTCATTTTGTCTCTCAGCTGCCATATATGTGAAGAAAATGTTATAGGGCACAGGTAGCTTATCAATAGCCTGTACCAGTTTCAGCTGGTTTTGGGGGGACAGGGTTTACATCAGTTTAGGAGAGGGTTTGTGGCATGTAGGGATCACAGTACTCTGAGTGTCAGCAGTGCTGACACAAGGCATATATATTTTTAAGTCCTTCTATGGACTTGCCATGTAGTTCTTGGAGGCTTCAGTACCATGACAGCTGCAGAGCAATTCTGACAGAGAAATTCCTTCTGAAATACTTGCTGGCAGAAAACACTAATATTGTAGAACTAATGAAGTTTCTGTTACAATTATGTATGTATAGATAATGATCTGCTGATGGTGACTGATAATCTGTGGTTATAAAGGTAACTGAACAAGCTGAGCTATGATTCCTGTAGTCCAGGAATTCTTCTGTGGTCATACAGATAGGTATCACCAGATAATATCTTAGGTGGTAGATGTTGTCTGCCCTTCCTGCTGACTACAAAAGGGATAGGATGCTCTAAACTTAAGCATCTCCTTTAAGTTTCTAACTGTAGAGAGCATGAACCTGGAACTAGGGATTTCTTTTCTCTCTCTCGTTCTTTCCTCCTTTTTAACTTAAAAAAGGTGTAAAAAAAATTAGGAAGTATTTTTACAAATAGCAGCCAAATTATAACAGCATTTCCTTCTTTCTCCTCCTACTGTGAAGAATAACAATTTCTTTTTCCTTGTAAACTGGACATGAAGCTGAAACAAACATTAAGTTTAGAGTAGCTGTGGTTAGAACATGTAAGAACCAAAGTCACACTGGCCTTTGGGATTCAGGTTTGGAAGAAAAAGTGATGATGCTAGTCACAGACCTGGCTTTTCAGACTCTGAGCTGAGGTCTTTTAGTGCCATGTCTGCTCAGATGATCTTCAACTAGCATGTTAACAGCAGTGGTATTTATGTTTTCCACTGAATCAGCCGATTTTACCTTTGGTCTGTTTCTCTCTACCTGCATGCTCAGGAAAAGATAGCCCTGCATCTCTTCAGATCTGGTAAGTTTTCTATGGGATGGGAAAAACCAAAAGCCTTGAGCTGAAAGCTCCAAACTAGCATGAATGTCTACAAAACCAAATAAATGCTCTGTCTATCTGTATCTTGATACCTCCGAAGAATGACAGAAATGTGGAATACCTTAGATACAGCAAAACAGCAAGTCTGTTGTGTCTAGCTGGGGTTTTATACGATGAGCCAGATTCATGGTTTCTTGGTGCCTTTTCAGTTAAAAGTTAAGGCTGGTGTTTAAAACAAAACCAAAAAGCAGATCCTAATCTGTTGATACACAGTAAAGTAGATTATTCTGCCAGTGTTTTGTCAACATAAAGGCCTTCAAAACAGTAGGCCTGGAAATAGATGGTTTTGGGTGGTCTGACTCCTGAACGTTTGTTACCTTTTACTGAAGACCGCTGTATAAAGGTGAGTGTCCACAGAAATGAAGTACTGGAGCTTGCCTTTCCTTGCATGAAAGTACACTTGTTTATACAAGTTTTAGCTTGTTTACACATTTAATAGTAGTTCCCATATGTAATGCTTAATGGTTTGAGCTCCTGGAAGTCCACTGAAACCTAGTCCTCAAGTTCAAAGTTAAAGGGCTAAAGCAGAGCTGGTACATTATTGTTTATATTTGTTTTATATTATAGTTCTCAGGTTTATGCTTTTGAGGTCTGTGATGAATGTCTGAATCCAGAACTGTATTTATACAGAAAAAGTTAATATTTCATAGGCAACCATGGCCCATAAATTAACCTGAGTAAAATCATAAACTGGTTGCAGGTAGGAAAGAATTCATTAAATAAATGCATGTCCAGAGTTTATCTGGTTGTTTGTTGATTTTGTTGGGGTTTTTTTTAATTCTTTAACACCAAAATTCTATTATTCTGTAAAAAAATCAAAACCCAACCAACAATAAAAAAAAACAATAAAAACAACTCCATCCTCCACTCCCCTCCACCTGAAACCAGCTACACCTCACACCCACTCAGTCTCACACTATTCAATATTGGGCTCACGAGACTGTGAAACAAGTGGCAGTGTTTAGCCTCAGGCTGTATCAAAGTCATTTCACTTTATTTCTTTGAATGGGTAGGTGTTACTTATCATCCTACTGACTACTTGTTCATTAAACCAGCTTAAAACACATGCTAAAGATAAATTTGAAAATGTTTATTTCTCTTCTGGGCCAAACTGATTATCTGCAGGCATACACAGACTTCATCCACCAAGCTTAACAGTTGCAACACCTGCAGTTTAAGTTTGTAACCTTAGCAGTGGGATCCCCTTGAAACGGAGGGAATGATCATTAAGAGATGCAGAGGGTCTAGCAATATAAAACATGGAGTAATACTTCCCAGTATACGGTCCCAGCCTCCTGAAGCTTTTGGTGTGACCTTTGAGTCAGAAATGTCATATTTATGTTGCCAATAATTTGTGTTCTATTAATCATGTGGACAAGTTTTAAAATAAAACTTGCCACAGTACCTTGGGGTGGGTGATTTCAGCTCTTAACAATGTGCAATACGAAGGAATAGCTCTTTTTGCTTGGTTAGATCTTGCCACGTGACAGCCAATGCTTGAATTTCTCCACTGGTGTATTAGAACAAAGAGTGAACAAATTAAACTCCCATTTACCTCCATTCAGCTCATGATTTCGTAAGTCTCTACCATGTATTGCCAAGTCATTTTTTCTAGCTGAAGATTACCAGCCTGTATCTTTCAACCCCGGGTTTTATAGGTGCCTCTCTTGGAAGTGAAAAATGCACTAAGTCTGCTACCATCCACATAATGAAACTTCTGACTGACCAGCCTACAGAGAAAAGTCTTCAAATCCCTTGATATGTGTCTCTGTTCACCAAGAAAGTCTCTTGCCATTTCATTGAAACCCCCTCTTTTCTCTCTAACAGACATGGTTGTCCCCAACGCTGATTTATGTGAAATCTGCGCCAGTGCTGCCTGCGCTGGTTGCTTTTGAGCAAAGATGAAACAATCTAAAGAACATGTGTCAAGCTAGGAAGTTTGTGCATTCATATGATCAGGGAATTGGAGCATCTCCCGTATGAAGACAGGCTGAGAAAGTTGGGGCTGTTCAGCCTGGAGAAGAGAAGGCTGCGTGGAGAC
>JANHGB010051048.1:0-21559 GCA_026283785.1 Coracopsis vasa | reverse complement strand
AGTTGTTTGAGGTTTTTTTTTGAAACAAAATTGAAAAACTTGTGTCTTTTCCTTCTATATCTTTAAAAAAATATAAGCCAGCACTTCCAAACTTTATCCTCTTGGTTTCAATTTGGACATATCAGTATTTCCAGTTTTGGCTTTTTCACACAGGAACAGGTTTGGGTTTGTTGTGGTTTTGGGGTTTTTCTGGTGTGTGATCCCCTCCCCAGGATCTGTCAGTTCCTTTTACTACAACAGGAGATGTCTGTGGGTAATCCAAAGGCATCATCTTCAAGTTATTATAGCTCCTTCACTTTCAGTACAAAAGCTATTAACACTTCATACAGATATTCATCTAACATTGAATGGCATCAAATTACTACCTTCTGTTTCTCCACTCCATCAACTCTGCAGAGCCTCCTGTCGTGTATCATTGTTACTGCCTGGAAGTTTTAAGATAAATAACAAGAGAAAACTCATCAAATGAGCATACTGTTGATTACTGTGACCTGGCTTGACCATATTCATGGTCTGAATGGCTTCTGACTTGCCTAGAAAATGACTGAGCCATCTAGCTATAGATGCTGAATAATATCCCTGCCAGCTCCTGCAATCTTCTATCATTACTCTCATATTAGATTTTATTTATTCTCTCACCTCCAACAACTGGCAATTCTAAATTCAGTGCTGAATCTTAAAATGTAGTACCTCTTTATTCTGTAAGAGTTATTATTATTGAGCCAACATCCAGTGAAGGTGATTATTCAGGTTATACGTCTGATAATGTGGGTGCAAGGGAAGGGTGCACCTGTACATTCACAAAACCATTCTGTATCCAGACATGGAAAATGGAACTAATTAACACCCTTCCTTTAAAAAGGTATATTCCAAACATGAAGCTGCTCTGATACTCACTCACTGAAGACATACCACACCGCTTGAATACCCCAATTCTGAAAATCTGTATTCCTGATGGGATTGTTCTCAGTACAAAAATACTTACTTTACCTGAACTGAAGGGAATCCACCTAAAAACAATTCAACGTCACTATTTTAAACATTGACTTTTCAGCTTTGGAAGTGCGTAACAACAGAGTGGACAGGTTTGTCAGCTTTACAAGTCCATAATTAGTAGACTTAGTTCTGCACCACAGAACTGGATTCAACTCAAGGATCATTTTTTTATGGAAACAGTAAAGTGAGACTAAGGCTGCAAATTTGCTGACATATTATTTTTCACCTAGCTCTAGATATTTTCAAATATCTTAATGTAAGGAAGCTGATGTTATCTTTGCATTTTTTTATTGTCATAAACCAGGTGCCAGTACAGTGATTTAATTCATACTAACTGTAAGACAACTTCAACAATTCCTACATTCCACTCAAATGTGCTGTACACTCATAACAGCTCTGCACCTACAGACTGCTTTGCAAAGATGCCAAATGTAACTGCTAGAAAACTTTAGAACACAGAGACCACCTTTGCTTTAATTCCTACATAATCTCTGCAAATATCAGCTAGCAACACTGGCAAGTCCCGAAGGACCTTCACTGCACTCCAGTGTGCACAAAATGTTTTCATTGTTACTACTTGCATAAACCCACTGTCTACTCGGACTGAGGTTACAGTTCCATTTCTTTAACATTCCCAGAGTGCTGAAGGACATCCCTGCCCTTCACCTCCTCAAAAAACTCCATCTATTACAATGCTAAAATTAAAGGAATAGCAAGATCAAGATCCCAAGTGCTAGTATTCTCACAACAACGTTCTTAGGAATTACCACATAACACCCTGCATAAGACATGCAAAACTGCTGTCCTAGTTTTTGGCTCTGTTTTGCCCTGCTGCTCTATCAACCCACTGGTTTTCATAATGCCACTGTCCCTTTAATTGTAGCATGTACTGGTCTGCTCTGTGTTAGCGTTCTGCAGGCTATCTGGCTTTCTTCACAAAATACACCAAGTTAAAGCTTGAACTCAGTGTTCTTGGGCTCCATCTGTCCTGCTTACATTTTTTTTTTTTTTTTTCCTGTTGCAAACATTCAGCCTATCAAACAGAACGTCCCCAAGAACAATGAAAACTGAACTGACAAACAACCCTCATGAAGAAGCAAGCTACGCTGTCAATTATTTGATAACAAAACCAATCTTAGCTCACAAAACTGGCAAAACCACTCTGCTTTGCCAGTAAGATGAAGCTTTGTAAAGCTGGAAGCATTTTGATTAACTCACAACTTCTTTAATGTAGGGAGGCAGCTGGATTAGGGGTGCACCTCTGAGTCACATGAGTAAACAGGCCACAGCGTCATTCAGAACATGGCTGTTGCTTCAAAGAGATATTTCCCAGATGACTTCATTGCTAGGCACGAATTCAAGAGCAGGCTTCAGATTCTCTTTTTCATAACAACATGTACAAGAACAGCCAGGAGTTTCCATGTGCTGTTTCAAGGTGGGATTGTGCAAATCCAAGTGTGCAGCTTGCAATAACTTCTTCAGCTTAAAGCTGGACACAAAATCTTTAGAGTCTTCCTCTGTTCAATGCAAATAAACTCTACAAGTTGTGTAAGAAGTTGTAATGGATTTTTATATACATAAATATATATAAAGATAAATGGAAAAGTGTTGAAGTTACTCTTTTGGACTGGAAAATACTAACATAATCTTATAAAAACAGAGATACTATTCCAGAGTAATTTTCAATTTTTTTGAATAATATTTATTTTTCTCTCAAGTGATTTCTGCTTCCTCTAACACGATAATGCTGAACTTGTCATATCACACTCTTTTGCCATGGCAACATGCAATGACAAATAGAAACACGAATTCCCTGTGGGACAAAAAAAACCAAACCAACAAACAAAACCCAAACAAAACAAAACAGAAAAAGTCACAGTTAGGAATAAAATCCTCACTCAAACACAAACAGCCTTAGTAATAGCAACAAATAATTATTGTCCATAACTCTCAATTTATTAAAGCCCTTTTCCAGTTTAATGTTAAATATGAAATTGCCTGTATTTAGGACATAGCACCTCTTCTGAATCTTTGAACTACCTTTGCTGGGCTTTTTTATTTTTTTGTTTCCTAAACTGTAGAGTTCCTATACTGAGAATCACCACATTTGCAAAAAAAGAATGAACCTAACATTTTCTTAGTAAAGCAATTTCAGGGGGAAAATATGCTGAGTCAGTATGAAAAGTGTAACCCATGGATACTCTAAAACAAGTTGTTAAAAGAAGTGCCATACTCACGTAAATTAAGAGAAGTACTTTCATAAAAGTGGCCAAGAAAATGTCTGTGTTTTCTAACTAAAATGTAAATTTTTATTTTGATCCTAAAAACTACTTCCTAAGGTTCACCTTCTACTTTGATTGTAGAGTTAGTTGTGCACAAACTACACCTGCAAATGTCTTTGGGAGTTACTGTATTCACAGAATATCCTCAAAAATTGTCAGGGAATATTTGACTGGGGTAGCCAAGTGAAAATTAGATTAGCTATCTGTGGAAGTTAAAAAGAAGATTCACACAGCACCTAAGAAAAACACATGGGACAAAGCAGAGTAGTAACTGTGAACCAAAAACTGCATCATGTTTGAAGTTCTGAGAAAGTATCTTTAAATAAAGTATCTTGTAGGAAAAGGACAGGGAAACCAGCACTGGTTCTGGGTGCTTTGATTAACTGAAATGAAAAGGGGTAACAGCATAAAGAAAGCACACCTACGAGGCAAGCTGAAAGAGCAAAAGTGTAACAGAGGCTGAAGTGCACCAGAACATATAGAAGCTTAATGCTAAATGGGTGACATTTAAACAAAGCAGTTAGGTAACATTTTCATCTATTACAGATTCGTGACTACAGTACAAGATAACAAGTTAACGAGATAACCTTGTTATCTTGCACTTGTTAAAGACTCCTCAGGAATTATATTTAAGACTTCTATGGAATAATAGAAAAATATTGGAAATCTTGCTTTCAAAGACATGGAATGTATCCTTAACATATATCTACCTCATTATCTGAGAATGTCCTGCCAGTAAAAAAAGTCAAATCCTGCTCTGAATCTTTCTTCTTCAATTCCAGCAGGGATTCTGGAAGCAAGTACTACATAGGCAATGAACCCTAACAAGAAAAGCACTTCTTATATTGGTTTAGTTGCGCTGGATCTTTCACTTTTCCTGCATATAATTAGAAGTGTATCTTCTGTGATGATTATGGTTTTATGAACCTGTTCATATTCTCTTGTCATCTGTTTTTTTAGAAGAAACTGCCATTTCTTCATATAATCTCACATGAAAGCCAATTATAAAACATATGTGATCACCGTAATTCAACACTTGGCCTTCAGGTACTTCCAAGAACATCATTAACAGAGTTTTCCCAAAACCTAACTAGGATGAGAGTTATTTATTTTAAGATAATACTTGGAACAGAAAGAACTGCCTCTTTAAGCTACCATTCTTTAGATATTTAAATCAAATTTGCAGAGCACTACCTAAACATTGGAGACATTTTTCCCTCTAAATAACATAAATTAGGGAACTGGAATTTTTATTAGAAAGATTATTTTAGCAAAGCAGAAAAATGTTTAATAATAATTACTTCAACTTGACAACATCAGGTATGAAATGAAACCACTAGTATTGTGACTGTAAGACCTATCAGCAGGTGATATGAACATCTCAGATGAACTGTTCTAAGAGAACATAACTGTGTTGGAAAGTAATTAATAAATTATCTTCCAATGACAATTAATCCAACACTAATGTTGGCTGTCACTTCTTACTTTATAAAAAAATACTATGCTTTTCAATAAAGACCTACATTCTGGTGCTAAAGTAGTAAAATTAATCTAGTCTAGATCATTACAGCGATACTTGCATTGTGAGGTGAACATAAGAAACCAGCATATTTTAAAATCCTTCATGTAAGGATTGAGAGTCTTCTCTAAATAGAAACATAATCCTTCTTACTAAGGGAGCATGTACTGAGAACACGTTTAGTCTTGAGCTCAAGTCACTGAAGTAGAATTTAAAATTTGGGATCTGATTTGAAAACAGATTTGAGGCAGATACGCAGAAAATCTCCAGTATTACCACAGTATCTTTGAGGATAACAATTCACCCATTTCTTGTCTGCATTATCATTTAAATAATCCAACTGAGAAAAAACCTCATGAGAATCAAGTCCAAGGTCCTCTGTTGCTCACTTATTCTGAACTTTGACCTGTGATTGATTGCTTCAGGGCAGCACCTAGAGCCTCTGTCTCATTATTCTACAGGCTCTACAAACATAGGAAAGTTCACCCTTAGCTTCAAAGAATGTATGATCTAATGAATTTGATAAATTACACTAGACTCTTGGAAATGCACAGCATAATTTCAGTTAGTATGTCTGAGTACTATTCATAAAAATGAGTATAAAACATCTCACCCATTCTTCCTTGTACACATCACTCTAACAGCAAATACTAATACAAGTAAAGTATTGTAAAATGCTTTACTACAAGTAAAGTAGCTGTAAAAAGTTACAACTAGTACAAAATTAACAGAGTGCTCTTCAATTTTGAAAATAAAACACATGTGAAGAGGTCCAACTTTTCCACCTGCTTCTTGTCTGATTACCCAAAGGCAAGAGGGGGAAGATGGCAAGCCCGTGCAATACATCTCTAAGGAGCATAAGGAAGATTCACTTACCCACATACCAAAGTAAGATGTTTTCAAACATCCATTAAGAAAAAAAAACAAAACAAACAAAACCTCAAACCCAAAAACTGTACCTAGTTTTAAAGCTTTTAAAAATTATTTTAACATTAAGTATGCACATACAATTTCAGTGAATGCTTTCAAAATGAAAACGGGTTTGCTTTTAATAGCTTCAGTTCCTCAAAGCCTCATAAACTGCAAGTTGGGATGTGGCCTCTTAATTCTGAGATGTGTCAGAATATGTAACAGATGTTAAAAAGACCTACACATTCCTGACTTCAATAGCTTTTCAGAAATACTCCTATATTCATGAGTAGACAAGCCTTCCCTCCCACCTAATCTTATTAACAGAATGCTCTAACCAATGCGATTTGCTGAGTTACTTATCTCTGACTCCTGACTATCTCCCACTTCAGAAGCACATAAGTGCTACAGCACTAGTAGATTATATGGTTTAGGGACGTTTTCAGTACATGCTTCAAATTATGTGTTCCTTCAAATGCAATCCTTGGTTCCACACATATCATTAAGATTTGATGTATATCCTTGTTTCCACATTTTCTCTCTTTTCAGTAATACTATAGCAACAAATTGAAAAATGACTTGTAAAACTATAGGAACTGACTAGATTTTATTTCCCTAAAGAATTTAGCATAAAGAAAATATTACTTAACCAAAAGCATACAGTAGGAAAAAAAAAATAAAGCTTAGACCAATGAAACCCATCACTCTCTCCTTTTAGTGGCTAATAATGATTTCTAGTGAAAATGCAAGACATTTTAACAAAGCTTTACGAATTAGTTCATGTAAGTATTTTTCTTTTGCTATGTTCCAAACCAGAAATAATACTCCAGTAAGTTGCATCTAAAATTCTCAGGTGCTAAGTTCAAAATATTTTTTAAAATAGGTCAAGGTTGGCTTTACACCTTCAGAATCAGAGTAATCTGAGTATTTCTGAGACAAATAGTCATTACAGTTCAGGAACCACAACTGGGTAGTGTATGTTATTATTTTATTAAAGTTAGAGACTGCAGCTGCTAACTTGTCTGATGGTTTCTTGAAGATGAATCATTATGGAGATCATGGAGTATATGTGAAACCCTTCTGAATGGTGAACAGCCTAGTTGTTGGACAGATTCCTATAGTCTTGCTTGTATTGGAAAAGTTATATGTTCTTGTCAAAGTTTCTGTTTAAAAAGTTGTGCTATTCTCTTATTTTCTATGACCCAGTCTTGTTTTGTTTTTTTCCTAGTTTATTTTGGAAATTTCCTGATTATTTCTGGTGAATAGTAGATGTAAGGTAGTGGCAGTAGCTCCATAAAAATAGCAAAGGCTGAGCAAAAGAAATACCTACTTATTTCCAAAAGTAAAAATAGGACATAAGAAGGACTTAATTCATCTGCAGTCCTGGTTCTGATTTAAACCAAGAATAGTCTTTAAATCACTGCTGGCCACCTAGCCCATGAGTACAATAATCCAGATGTTTGAACTCTGCAGCCTATTACTTCCAGTGTCCGGCATGCAACTCACTTGACACTTGACAGTGCGGCTAAAGCAGGCTAAAAAGCCTGCTTAAAGAAACCTCACATTCTCACAGCTGACAGCTCACATGGAAATAGTGCAGAAAAAATCCCCAAAGGGCATGCTAATGAGGCTAGTTGTTAGTTTCAAGCAAACTTAAGGAGAATAAATACCAGCAACAGAGAAGGAACAGAAAGGGATGCGGAGAGTTGAGTAAATCTTTGCTGATCTTAAGGTCTTAGGAGCTTCCATCCTTATTCTTTGCATGCTTTTTTGTTTTTTGTTTTGTTAATTCTGTTTGGACTAATCTCTGAGTTTTGTTCAGTTGTCTCAAATGCACATTCATAGCACTCACTGCCTATTAAACAGTTGGTGCTTGCTCTTGCCTGGTGCTGAGGAACTCATGATTCTGAGTACCTTTCACAGTAAAATGAAGATTTATATTCAAATACTAATTTATTCTTTTCCTGAAGAACAAAAAAAAATGACATTATAAAAGTTGTTTATAAAGCTTCTAATAATTTTGAGTCTTTTGTCTCAATAGTCTCATTGCTCAGTTGAGACAGATATTGGGGCAGTGATGTGTCTGTTTAAAACTCAGTTTAAAACTTTTAGTTAACACAGTAACTTTAGAAATATGCTTTAGATACTGTGTTCAATACTAAATGCCATATTATCAAAACTGCTGTTGCAAGTGAGCTGCTATTACTACTGCTTCTACTTGTCTTTTCTGTATATCACATATATATACAAATGTACTTTCAGAACTTGTTGGATTAACACTTTAACATATGGCTGTCCTACATTCCAACAAACAGCTCTTCTACCCCAAGACCACTGGAAAGAATCACAGTTCATGCAACAAAAATAATTTAAAGAATGTACCTGGCACAGATAGGTCTCAGGTACAATGTTGCAAACCACTGCACTCTGTTAATCATGCCAACAACACAAGTCTTCCGAACTGTAGACCGTGCCAGATAAATCAGTATGATGGAATTCCCTGCTGCAGATTTTCAAACTTAACCAAAAGGAGATCAAAACTTAACACATAGGTGATCAAATCTCAGAGTAAAAGGCTACAAAAAGCCTTGACCCAGGAAGAAGTTTCCCATATATATTTAAGTTATGGGCTTCATAATCTAGAAGTCACATGAATTACAGAAGTTCTGTATCTGGGTATTTTACACATAACTGACAGAGGGCTATAGACAGCTGGAAAAAGAAAATTGCTATTCTGCACAGTTTTTTTAACTTCTCAGCCAGTTTTTAGCCATAAAAGATACCAGCGCTCCAATTATAAAGAAGTGACGTTTTCGAAGTCTTCAGGTAAGCAACAGAACATGGACATGAAAGACAAAACTCTGGGTGCAGAAGTACACAGAAACTATGATCCACATGCCTACTAGTTCTTGCAAAACAATCTCGATATCCTGACATGTAGGGGCTCATGTGGGCTACTCAAGCATATGCAACATGCATTCACAGAATCTTTGAACTTGCGTGTGCATTCATATGCAGATGAGATAAACAACTGCCTGCAAATACAACTCAACTTCCATTACTGTACAGCAATACACTATTGACAAAGTGAGAGGTGGGTTTGTGCTCAAAAAGCAGGACCAAGATTCACTCAGGAGGTGCAGACCTAATTCTTGACCCTTTACAAACAAGCTATGCAACCTCAGGCAAAACAGACTGACAGCTTTCCAAACACACAATACCCCACAGAGCTTTCTGAGGAACTAGTAAATGTTCAGATTTTCAGGAAGCAGAAATTCACCAGTTTTCACAGACACAAATGACAAAAATGACAAAAACTGAAACTACCTGATGCTGAACAGTTAAAATACAGCTCCCCTCCTTCAACTACTTAGATGATGATTGTTGCTGTTGAAAGTTTAGAAACAATCCTGTACAGACATTTGTTTTGTAGGGTATTTGTGGATATAATGCTATCTTCTCTTACCCTTCTCCCATTTTAAGTATGCAAACCTGTAAGCAAGATGCAATAGGTAGGTCCATTTTCCTGAAGCAGAGAAGTCTGCTGACAGCACCCTTTGCAGATTCTAAATATTTTATGCTTGATTTACCTGATTATTTATCTTTGGTATCACGAGCACCAAGTTTTATGAATGCCATGTATCAGAAGTAACTAAGAAGTTCAGATTAGCATTTTTTTGAAAAATTTTAATTTTCTGCTTTCATATTTCATTTGGATATTTTCAAAATACTCATTTTTCTTGTGCTTAAACATTAAATTATCTATGACTACATCCAAGACATTTGTCAAAAGACATAATTGCGCCTATAGCCCTGCTACAGCAGTTGCGTCTGTTAGAAGCAGCATGGTATTTCTGACTTAAAATTCTTGTCCAAAATGCCTGCTCCATGAAAGTATTATCTGCCATTCCTCAATGATAAATAAGTTGAAGGTATAAGAAATTACATAAAGTTGAAAACCTAACTAAACTCTGTTTATCGTACTACAGTAAAGATTAATAATATACTGCTGAGCAAAGTCTTTTTGCAGAGTATTTACTACTAATGCCTTTTTTTTTCTGCCTTTCCCACAGTTGCAATAGAAGACCAAGATACATACTGAAAAATTGAAAGATCATCCATGAAACTGCACAACAATTCACAATTGATTGTCATCAAACCCCACAATAATACAAAGTAAGAGAATTTTAACAGTCTTTCGTGGGAAAGCTTTGCTCATTTATCTTCAAAGTTTCAAATTTAAACTTCATCAAGAATCATAAATACGTATTTGACAATGTTCAAACCTTTAAAAGAAGTCTAAAGTAAACATTAAGGCAGTAGCTGTCTCAGCACTAGGAAGCCATCACATCTCCTTGCAAAATAAACTCCCGAGAGTTTAACACACCACCATGCTATTATGTAAAACCGCAGCTCTTTGGCCTAAGGTAAGGTCAAAGCTACAGACTCCACAGTATACTAGTAGCCAACATAAACACCAGGCTTGCAAAACAGCACCTTGAATGTGCAAAATGGAAAGATGTGCATGTGGAAATTTGATATAAACAAACAAACAAAAATAGCCAAGTGCTTATAAATATATACATCATTTACTACAAAGAGACACAGAAAACACTGCTGGTTTGGGCAGTGGTAACTTTTTATCATCAGAAAGGCACCCCTCAGGGTAGTTATCAGTTACATTGTGATAAGAATAAGCCTACTCTTAAAGTTTCAGCCAGATTCCATTATAAAGTCACACTTTGATCACTTCTATTTTGGAGAAAGGAAACTGGTCAAAAATCAAAGAAAATTCACTTAAGGGAGAAAGGGAACATTTTTCCCCCTCCAGCATGGAAAATTACACAAACATCTATTCTTAGGAACATTACAGAAAAAAGCTGACACAAAAGAGAAATTTGGAGTTTGCTTAGTATTTTATAACCTGGTAACATGAAAATCGCTATGTTGCTATGTGTACTACAAATGTACCCCATGATTGACAATTATACTATTAAAATTTTAAATCATCTTTTTGAAGGAAAAAGAAGAGCAACCATGATGCTTTAATTTCATCAAATCATAGAATCATAGGACAGTTTGGGTTAGAAGGGATCTTCAAAGGTCATCTAGCCCAACACCCTGCAATGAGCAGGGACATCTTCAACTAGATCACATTGCCCAGAACCACATCCAGCCTGGCCTTGAATGGCTCCAGGGATAGTGCATCCACCACCTCTATGGGCAATCTGTGCCAGTATCGGACCACCCTCATTGTAAAGAATTTTTTCCTCACATCCAGCCTGAATCTCCAATTTTAGTTTAAAAGCATAACCCCTCATCCTATCACAACAGGTCCTGCTAAAATGTCTCCCCATCTTTCTTATCAGTCCCTTTTTTTAAGAACACAATAGGGCCGTAATAAGGTCTCCCTGGAGACCTGAAATGTGTGTAGTTTTATCATCAGTGCCTTCAGCAAGACCAAGGCTGGTGACAGCAAGAAGATTAATAAACAAACAAATAAATAAATAAGCCCCAATCAAAAACAAAATGACAGCAACAAAACAAAGCAAAACAAAAACAAAGCCCAGAACCCCACCAACTTAAGCCATACAGCAAACTTAAGCCATGCCAAACCCCAGAAAATTTCAAAATAGCAAGCATCATTAAGACTGGGCATGCTGGAATGGCAAGAGAGAATTGAGATGCTGTTATGTTTATGGACACCCTTATGAGACTTGTGGTTCCCGGATTCTACTTCCAGAAAAAACAACCCTGATGATGTTTTTTCACAAAGATAATTTATAGCCATAAACCATAGTGAGAGTGCATGCCTTAGGAGATAACAAGACATTACTAATTCTCTATTAAAAAGCCCTCTCAAATTTGTAGAAAAGAAGGCCAGTTGTCTATAGCCCAGGGTTCTTTTAATTTCCAGTTAACTTTGCAAGGATTTTTTTAGTAAGTCAACCCATCAACTGCATTTTATCAACAAGCTTTCTTTAGTTCTTTAAGATGTCTTGGGGAATCAAGTGAACAAACAAAATCCCATCTTTTCCAGTTATTCTTAGTAAGAATATAATCTGATCATCTCAGAAGATCAGTGTCAAAACCAATATTTTTGTGCCTTAGAGAGAGAACACTATTTTTCATCGATGATAGTTTGCATTCAAAATACCATGTAGCAGAATACAGCTCACTTGCCCATTGAAAAAGAACATCTCTGGTATTGCTTTCTATTAAACTGACTTTCTGAACATGCCATTGCTCAATCAAGTGAACACCTTTTGACATAAATCAGATAAAGTGTTGTCTTTTCCTCCAAGCAAATATAAAAGTTGTATGAACAGAATGATACAGAATTGGAAGTGGAACAACATTAAGATTTGGGGGAAACCAAAAAAAAAATAAAAATCAATGAGTCCTTTCCAATGCTTGCTTTATGAATGCTGAGATTTTAATCATTATTTCACAATGTAGTTACAAGATAGGAAATCAGTGAGATATGTTAGTTAAAAATCAAAACTTTACAAAACCCAAATGAGGTACTAATAGATAACATGCTTCCCTCTTAAAAATAACGCAAAACTTAATGAAATGGTACTTGAGAATTGAGGCAAAAACATCATCTAGATTTAAAAATGTTGTTACGTCTGCATATACCAGCTATCTTATAAAAGCTGTGCAAATTTATGCCAGATCTCAATAAAAAAAAAGCAATGTGGAAATCCCATATCCTTTATACTCCAGAGAAGAGCAATTGTTTGCTTGCCCTGGAATAATGGATCAAATAGCTGACAGTTCTAAATAGTAATTTTCTGCTGATTCAAATTTTTAAAATTGGTTGGGTTTTTGTTGTGGGTGTCTTTTGGTTTTTTTTAACATATGCTGTAGTATATTACCATAGAATTATAGAATAGTTTGGGTTGGAAGGGACCTTCAAAGGTCATCTTGTTCAACCTCCTGCAATAAGCAAGGCCATCACTGCAGCTTCCTGTTAGTATTTAGACAGGAAGTTGAGGAGACCCTGTAAGGTCAGAACCCACACTGAACAAGAGCAGAACTGGAATGACACTTGAGCATACATCAGCCTAAATAAAAGGAAAGACTTGTTTGGACCAAGAATCTTTCTATTAGGCTGAGAACAGACTTTCTTCGGATAGTGTCATGGTTTAAGCACAGCTGGCAACTAAGTACCATGCAGACACTCATTCACTCTCCCCACCCCCCTGATGGGATGGAGAAGATTATCAGAAAAAAAGGTAACACCTATGGGTTGAGATAAGAACAGTTTAATAATTGAAATAAAGTAAATATACTAACAACAATAATAAAGAGAGAGAGGAATAAAACTCAAGAAACCCAATACACAATACAATTGCTCACCACTTATTGACTGATCCCCAGCTCAGCTCCAAGAGGCGATCAGCAGCACCCCCTCGTTTCCGTACAAAGCATGGCATTCTGTGGTATGGAACACCCTTTGGCTAGTTTGGGTTAGGGTGTCCTGTTCCTGCTTCCTCCTGGCTTCTTGTACCCTTCCTCACTGGCAGAGCATGAGAGACTGAAAAGTCCTTGATTTACAGTAAGTGCTGCTAAGCTACAACTAAAACATCACTGTTATTCTCATACTAAATCCAAAACACTCCACTGTACCAGCTACTGGGAAGAAAATTAACCCTATCCCAGATAAAACCAGGACAGACAGGAATTCCCCATCCCTTTTTTTTTACTCCAGACGTAGTTGATGCTGCTGTTTCTACAGTTATCACCAGCCTATCACCATTCTCTTTATTCTGTTTATTTTTCCGCTGTACTGAGACATATTCACAAGCTGTACTTTCATTTTCAGCTGTACTGACACATATTCACAAGATACAAAGACAATGAGGCACGAAAGGTGAGGGAGGTTTCTTTTTTCTCTAGAAGTAAAGATCACAAACCAAAGGACATTTTTCAGTCTATGAATAATTCATAGCTTCAGCTTCCTCTTAAAACAGAATGTTGCAAACACAACAGCAGGGAATACCAGTATAGGAAACTGAGTCCCAGCCTGTGAAACAATTTTTATTTTTATATTAAGAAATTAAAATCATATGAGAACTTTATCCAGAACAGAACATAGTGGAATCTTACTGAATTATCCTCCTAGTTTAGGCAAATAATACCCAATTACTCAGTTTACGCTGAGTTATTCTGATTTCTGTGTATTTCCTCCTCCTGTTAGCAAACCATTTTCTAACTTGTTCTTTTGGAAGATGTATTTCCTGTGAACAGACGCCATTACATTAATTGAAATAATGTGGAATTACGTTTTAACTGAAATAAGAAATCATACGTAAGTCTTCTCTTTTTACTGTGCAAAAATTCCATTATTATTCTACCATATTTCCAGAGTATCTAATATTTCAATACATCCAGCAGATAGGATCATTACTGTTTGCTGTTGTTCAAAAGAAGCTTGTGCTATTAATTTTAATTTTTCCACTACTGTAAGCATGTAACCTGATGTTAAATTCCTTCGCACTCAAAATTTCCATTCATTTAACAATCCATTAAAAGAAAACAGAGCATCAAGCAGAAAAGGAACACTGGTCTGCTTTCTAGAAAAACATCAAATAACTCAGAAAAAGAATCAATTGGTCACTATTTAAGAAACAGGAATTTTTAATCTGCAAAACAGACATCTACTGTAAAAAGATTTTCTTTGTTATTTCATTTAGCTAATACATGTCTCTGCAGTTCTGAAATGAAAAGCAAGATAGAACACACTGTGTTGTAAGGTTAAAAGTACAAAACAACTTCGTATTTTCTTACCTTTGCATTATAGGGAATATAATGCTTTGATAAGGCTTCAGGAGTGTGCATCCATGTTTTGTCTACAGAAAAGCAAAATAAAAGAGGCACTGAATAGGTTATTCACTTGTTAATTATTATAGCATCTATATAGAAAACATCAAGAACTCTCCTTTTACCCAGAGAAGTACCTCTCTGAAGTAGTTAATTGGGGCTTGAGGGAAATTCAGCATATCTCACAACTTCCAAAACATACATGAAAGAACCTGGTTACTTCTCTGAAGGGCATTTTAACCAACAAGATTTACCATAAGCATTCCAACTACTCTCCCCCCAAATATATTTATTGGTCTAAGGTTGTTTGCTGTTTCTGCCTCAGATCAGTATTTGCTGCATCCTGATGTTGTTTAAAGTACTGACTGCGTATCGCGCTTCTAATGATTATCAAGACATTAATGGGAAAAAGGAAATTATTTTGGCAAAAATATCAGAGCAATAACTGATAGGAAAAAGCCCTAATCCTTCAACAGGAGAATAGAAACAAGTCACACTGTGGTAACTGATTCAGAAGTTTAGATCTTCTTTAGTATTTCCTTATATATCCTAAATGAATGTGCATATTTTTCTTTAATGATTGCCACATCACAAGACTGCACTATTGTATTATTTTTTCCATTGCATGTTTCATATGGTGACATGATTCTATGACTATTTTTAAATACATCTCCCACCTTGTTTTTAATGGTCATTTACGTTCTACATAATTTAAGGTGAAATTCCAAATGTTAGAAAATACTAGTTTTTATTAGAAGTTTACAAACCTTGTTTAGAAAGTTTTCTCATTTGAAAGAATTTAAGAAAAAAAAAAGATGTTCCAAAATACTAAATTGTATTACCAACCTCTTGAAAGATTCTGTAACACTTAATAGTATTTCATACTCCACACATTCAATATTTAGTCTTTTCTACTACAAGTATTTTCTACTACTCCTGCTTTAATTAGCATGAATTAAAGTTACAATCTGTAACTTTATTCAAATAAGAAAGAATAATAGCTTAAAGCAAAATTCTACCCTTGGATATTCACAGACAATTCCCCTTGCCTTTAATGAGAGTTGCAGTTACAACAATTGCTAACTCTTTTGTTACATGTAAAAACAATAAAATCCTGTTCACTTAAAACTGCTCAAGAGCAAAAGGTGTGACATTTATTGACAATAAACCAATAAACTAAACATTTTTGAATATACAGAAGCAAAAAAACCTGTTAAACAAGATATTTGCCATAATCACCACAGTACCAGGTTCAAAACTGCAAAGCTGGAGGATTTTTTTTTTGTTTAAGCAGATTTCATTCTAGATTACAGTATGTTCAGCTCCATTACTGAAAAGTGATGTTATCACTTCTTAATTAAGCAAGCATGATTTGTCCATTCAGCAGCACCCAAGAGTACAATTACACACTGAAGTGGCTCTTCCTTTCAACTGTTGCTCATGACTGAATACTGGAACCAAGATCTACACTTGTTTCCCAGAACATTTTATGGCCTGAAACTTGGTCTCTATTTTCAGTACAATATCCAAAGCTGATGTTATCTACAAATAAAAAATAACAATCAATATGAATTAGGAATGTTAGAATAAAGCCTGACAACCTAAAAGATAATCCTAAGCACTGTTTGTTAGGTCAGTGCACTGCTGAAGGCCAGACAAGCAGACTGGTGACTGTGCTTAATGGCAAAAGGCCCAGAGGAAGCTGGCACATACAGCAGGACTACTGTCTGCCCCATCATGCTTACTGCAGCAAAGGCCTGCACAGTGCGAACTGCAACTTTGAACTGTGCATTCACATCACTAATGTCAATGTTTTATTTACCCATCTCCTACACACTAACTGTTCACTAGCTTCAGCAAGTATACTGTCATATTTATAAATTCATAAAGGAAAATCTAGTAAAAATAAAACATTGAACTTCTTAAAAAAATAAATAAATCAACAACAAAACCATTCTTCCATTCATTTCATGCCTAGTACTAGCACAAACAAATGACAGGGCTGTAGCTTCTAAAGTAATTTTACAGGCAGACAACTGATTACACAGGTACCAGTAAAACTAACTGCTCTTTACAAATGTTTCCTCCTTCCTTCTTCCCATTCCCAAACAGGGCAAGTTCAAACCTGAAAAAAAGGTGATTTTATTTTGGAGCCAAGTTTGAAATGCTGGTCTTAATTAAGCAGCTGGTAATCTTTCCAATATAATTATTGAGTAGCTGGAAATCTTTCAAATATTATTATTAGATACAAAGCTTCACTTCAAATGTTTTTGTGAAATCATCCACTTGACTACCAACCTCAATCTGCAATGTTACAGGGATTGCAGCAAACACTTTATGCTGCTAGGAAAGTGTTTAAGTGTTGGCAGCCCTATTTAGGGGGAAGACTTAGAAATATGGATGGGTTCTCTCAGCTCAAAAGGAAATCAGTAACTTAGCAGAGTACCAAAAAGATGCCTGGATTCTACGAGTCTTGTGTCATTGATTAAAACAGTGAGTTGGCATGCTACATTTCCAACATCCAGATGTAGATCTGCACACACTGTGACATAGATACTGAAGTTTTCTATTGATATTGGAAGCCCATTTCCTAGAGGCAGGTAATAATTGCAGAATGGTGGCACTTCTGAAAGACCTCTTAATGCTAAACAAAATCTACAGTATGCAAATTCACATTGCTAGCACAGATATGCAAAAAATCATGCAAGTTACTATGGGGAAGTTTGTTACTTGCATTTTCTTCTGAATTCTAAGTTCTGATTTTGGACTTGTGCCACTTTCAGTAGCTGTTTGAAATACTACTTAGAGTTAGCTTGATTTCACAGCAGTTGAGCAATACCAAATTCCAGACATTTTGCATCCAATAAACTAGAAAAATATGAAAAACAGGAATTCAGTTAAAAGTGTTTAAAGGTATTTAAAAAGTATTCACATAAGTACCCGATGTAGATGTGGCTTGTGGTTTGCACGATCCCTCATTTTTTAAATTCATCTTAAATGGGTTTTCACAGCTTAGTACTTGATTATTCATTCTGAAGCAACAAACAAAATATGAAACCCTACAATGAAAATCACAGTTGATATTATTATTTTATTAGTTATAGAGCAGCAAGAGTTCTAGACACTTCATAAATAAATAAAACACTAAGTCCTGAGGGACTAAAAGCCAAGATAAAACCAAAACTGACAACTGCATGCATCTAACATAACAGTAGTAGAAAGTGAAAAGAGACTCATGCCAGGTGAAAACTAGCTATTTTAGATCTTGTCTGAAAGTCTTAATCTAGGTTGCCTTCACATTTACATTAAAGTTTAAGTGTCTGGTTATTTTTGTAGATTTAGGAGTTTGAGCCATCCAGAATCCATTAAAACCTAAGTAGAGTTTAGCTTGAATAAGATATGAGAGATTCTAAGGGGTAATAGCCTAAGTATAAGTCTGTTTTGTCAAATATACTGGCACGGCGTGAAGAAAAGATGGGTAATAGGATCACTGCTCAGGATTCAAGAGCACAGGGTGAGCCACAGTCCTGCTTAAAGACAGTAATCCTGTAGCCTCTCCTCAACACCTCTTCACATGCATGGCATACTAACCGTGCAGCACAGGCTTTCTGAGAGTCCCTGTAGCAGCACACAGCATCTCAGTCAGTTTTTAAGAGAATATGACTTGGGTGAGAGCTTCTCAGGTGTAGCTCCCTGCCAGCATACAGTAGCCTGCTAAGCACAGTGAAAAAATTGCATAAAATTAGCATTTGGAAGATCCAGGGTTTGACAGACAGAATTGCAAGGGAGGAGGAGGCAAGGGGTTGGGCACTTTCATTGTCAGAGGATTAACTGTGCTCAGCATTGAGACTTCACTCCTCTCTAGTCTCCCTTGAATCACTCCTTTCACTCTAAAAGAAAGATTCTTTCACAATCTGCATGTCATTACAACTGCTTGGTCATCACACACATCTGAGAGCACCGGTGTGAGTCATTTCAGAGGCCTCACAGCAGTGCTGGGAGAGCCAGGGAAGAGGAATGTGCTGACAAATCACACGCTGAAGTCAACAGACTCAGGAACTTTATAAAGTACCCAGAAAAACTGTGATGCACTTAGTGAAGGATGACACTAGGTTAGATAAAAGCACAGCTGACCACTTATCTCACAAAAAGGAAAGCAATAACAGTGCCAAGAAATTGCTCTCTCTTTGAGATTAATTTCCCCACACATTACTGCCCACAGCTATACAACAGATTAGTAAGGAGGCACTGATGTAGTATTTTCTATAAATGGCAAAACAACTCTCAACAGTGCAAGTTTAGTTAACTGCCTCTGTAAATCCCACTCACATTATTTTTATTTATGTTAGTGTCACAATGAAACTTCTGAAACTGAAATGAATTGAAACAAACTGAAGTCATTTCTTGAAGGTAAAAACTAACACCTTTATTCTTTACTGAATCAAAGTACCTCTGACATCAATGGATGTCTTTTCCTCCTGCTATTGAAAGAAAGATCTTATGTGACAATCAGCCTAGTAACAGTCTCCTGAAAGGGAGAGTACCCCATGAGATCAGCGCTACATGTAGGTATTGATGCCTCAGGGAACAAATGGCTTATTTGCTTCAGTGTGTGTACATGTATCTACATCTTTAATTTTTTCTAGATTATCTACTTTTGCGTAAATCAAGAAAACCGTCACAATGGGGAATCCGTCAAGTAATTTCCTTTATCCTGCACTACAACAGAAACAGGCAGGTACTCCCAAACCTCACCTATGCTAAATCAGACAACAAGGGAGAATCTGTCTTCTTGACTGCTGCAGGCAATGAATGAATTGATACACCAAGCCATGAGACTTAATGTTTGTTACCGAAGTTTTCAGATGACTATAATACCTAAACATTATTAACAAACAAAAATCTACCCATATTCTTTCATAATACAGCTATAGTATTTGTTCCAATCATCTTCTAGAGGAATGACAGAGTACAATCTGTGTGTCTAAAGAGCAGTAGTTCGTTAAAGTTATTGCTAGGTTACTATGATTCAGCAAGTGAAATTATGAATCAGATTCTGCCCTAAGCATGTACAGGCAAATACCCATCAATATACATAATGAAAAAATAATTACTTTGGGGGTATTTTTGTTGGGTTTTTTACCCCTAAGCATAAAATGTTCTTTGGAGGGATATTTATTCTTTGCAGGCATATTCATTCTTTGCTAAGACAACAAAGCTGTATCTCGCTAGAACAGACTGAGCTTTGCAGAATGCTTTGTCTTTCTGTGTCCTTCTCTCACAATATTTAGGACCTCATAAATGGTTTTAAACAGCTGATTACTAAAATAGTAAAATGACATCACAGAATACTGGGTTGGCATGGTCATAAAGTTAAGAAAATTAAAACTGTTTGCTATTCCTCTAATAGCAACACTCACTGCATCACCTATGCATTTATACTATATATTTTTAAGATACGGATGCTAGTACTTAAGTTTTGACAAGAAAGAAAGATAGGATCAAAATAATATATTAGTGCAACTAACCAGTGATTAGCGAACCTTTGCTTTTGCACTTCTTGATGTTAAGAACTTTGGCTTCCTAAATCAAACAGGAAAAGAAGAAAAAAAAAAATCTGAGCTATTTAAACTGTACCTCTTCTTGCCACAAGAAGGACTACACTGTGTCTTTGATAAAAGGTTCTAGTTGGAGTTGAAAAAGAGATTACTGGTATAGCATAGTTTATTTAAGTGACCATATTTACAAATGCTTTCAACTGAGAAGTGTGTACAGATAAAACCTTCAACCCAACCTTTCACATTTGGAGTCAGAGTTCAGTCAGCTGTTCCCGTATAACTATAAATAAGTTTGGAAAAGTATCAATTAGGCTTATAAAAAATTGTTAAAAAGGCAAGTTTTAGAAGAATTTCAAACTGTTAAAGTAAGAACATTACATGTGTCATTTCAGAAGGGCAAAACAAAGGAAAAGGAACGGAAACTGGAATCTTGGTACAGTTAAAATAGAATTTCATTTTTCTAATTCAGGAAAATTAAAATGAAGTGGTAGAAAAATTTAATCAGAACTTTTTTTTTTTTTTAAATGCCAATAAACTGGGAAGAGAAGAAAGGAGTAGCAGCAACAGCTCAGAACAACTACAATATGTATATCTGTAGCTTCCTCTTGCTATGGTACATCCTTTTAAGTACCTAAAGGATTTGTTTTCTCAAAATATTATTTTCCCAAGTCATGTATCTTGGATGTTCTTTGCAATTTTCCAGCAGCTTTATAAGACAAAGCGCTTTAAAACAAAGCAGTCATTGTGATTCCAGTCAAGGTATGGCTGGTACACATCCAAATTTATTTCACACAGAATAACACATCTTGTCATTAGTTAGACGTTCATCCAGTTAACTCACAGAGTACCTATGTAATTCAAGCATTTAGGTTGTAGTTTGTGAAGTTACTTGCAATATTACACTTGGACAAGAACTCGTACATCATACACTTATAACAACTTACTTTAAAAATTTATTAGCTCAAAAGACATGTTTGCCAAGCTTCCATGCAAATCATTTAACACTCTGTAAATTAGGCTGTATAAATTTTAATAGGGTAGAAACTAAAAAGCTTAAGGCTCCTTCAATGCTGTTCCCACTCTAAAGTCAGTTTTCAGTACTTTATGGTTAAGCAGTGCATGTATGTTCTTGAAATGAGCTCCTTGGGTTTTGCAGAAGCAAAAAATAGTTATTGTGGTAAATATGATTGTTAACTTGCCTAGAATATTCTTTAAAGCAGGCGACAGATAAGATTATTTCTGAAATATCCTTCGAAAAATAATGCAGATAAAACAGCCAACAGGATATTACTCTCCCACTCTTATGTTAACAGAAAGAAAAATTAGGCTTTATTATTTGGTATTAGGCTAAATTATCTGTGCAGACTCAATATGAATCTTACAGAGAAAGTTTCCAAAACGTACTCCTCATTTGTAACTATGCATCCTCTAAATACGTGCTGTAATCATCTCTTTCCTAAACAATG
>JANHGB010051046.1:17438-42811 GCA_026283785.1 Coracopsis vasa | reverse complement strand
AGGCAGGTAGATTAATTCAAATTGGGAGCCATTAGCAAACAAACATTCCCCTGACTGGAACCCAATTGGAAAATATGTATCCGGTGCAAAAGTTTGTTTGACTGTTTAGCTCTTTGGTTACTCATAACCCTTTTACTTTAATGTTTTCCTCTGACAACCTGAATTGCGATGAAGAGTGATTGTGATGCAAATTTTTAGTAACAGTTAGTGTAATGCTTTTGTCTCCCTGCCAAATTTGTCTTCTCAGTAATCAGGTGAAATAGTCTATTTTGATTTAGCCACACGTGCTGGATTTGAGCTTACACTCCTGTGGGATTACCTGACCAGGTCTTCCTCAAATGGCAGGCACGTAAGTATCTGGAGACCGAGCAGGGAGGCAGGGAATTTGTTGGCCAGTGTTAATGTGACTGGATGGGAGGGAGAGCATGTACTGTCATAAATACAGAAGGTCTGTGTTTTGGTTATAGCCTAATAAGATAATTTATAATTGTATAAAATGTAAATTAAGATTTTATGGAAATGCTACATTAATATGCATCACCTAACAGTGAGGGAGAGGTTGACTTGACAGAGTGATCCTCTTTCATTCCTGGTCTGCCTCTGTGAGCTCCAGGGGAATTGTCGCAGGTTTATTTGCATTTCTTCTGGGATTGAAGGGAAACCAAAGCAAAGCAATTCCAGCTTTAATGAAAGATCTTTATGTTGATTTCCTATACTCACGTACGAGTCTGCCTCTCCTGATTATTAATGATTATGATCTTTCAAAACCTTTGTTTTGAAATATGGGTATGGCTAGCCCACGAGTGCAAGCCCTAAGTCATGTATTTTCACTTGACAGTTCAGTTTTGGATTTTGAATAATGTGTATTTTACAAGATTAGTTACTTCTTGGTTTTATTTCTGTAATTTAAGGGTGAGGGAAAATAGCTTATATTAATAGCAGCCCGATCTAGTCAAGTTGCTTTTTTACTGGTTTTGATTGATTGGGTTGATGGTGTTTCCCCAGGCCATTTGCTAGATTAATTTTTAGGAAATTCTAAATATTTACTTGGGTTTTATTTTTAGGAACTCCCAAAGTATATCTTCAAGGTGGTATGCAAAATCTGAAAGTGAACCACACTTCATTGCAGAAAGAAATGTTGTGTGAATCAAAGCATTACTGGAGCACTGGAGTTTCTCCATTAGGAGACAGCAGCAACCTTACCTTTTTGGAGCAGGTGGCAGCTGAAGGGCATATTTCGTGGAGCATGGCATGGCTCTGGGAGTCTTCTCAGAATTACTACACTTCCTCTATGAAGTGCCTTTTGCCAAGCAGTTCTCTTAAAGCATGTTTTTAACGTATTGAGATACTGATAGCTGGAGTTCCCCTTAGAATCATTTGCACTCTTCCGCATCAGTTTGCAAAACCTACCAGAAAAGTGATGAGTTAAAATTAACTCCACTGCGTAGTTTCAAAATCTCAGCAACACAACCTAAGCAGATGTGCTGCTTTACAAGGGCATCAATCTGCGGCCACCCCGCTGGCCCTCAATCTCCGCTAATTGGCAGATGTGCTATTTACATGCCACGGCAGACACCAAGAGGTCAGGGCTCTCTGAGGACTTTCACTGGTGGTGCTGAGGTCAGAGCTATTCTGGACTGACACTGAGGCCCAGGTGGAACATCTCTTCCCCTGCGCTGTCATTTTGCATACTTGATTTTTGTATTTCTACTCATTTCTCCCATGCTCAAGAGCACTGAGGGGTGACAGAAGGTTATGCAAGTTTCTCTGGGCATGCCAGGATTACGTGCATGTTCCCAAATTTAGCAACTCGTCTCCCAAAGTCCTGGCTTAGTGTAGGACCTGGGTGCCGCACAAACTGTCTCTTTTCTGGTTTGCAGCTGAAGTATCTGCAGTAGATGTCTGCAATAGATACTGGACAAGGGAATTCCCACTGGGTATGCCAGTGTAATAAGGGAGAATTCAAAATGAATGTCTTATTGCTAGCAGAAAAAAAGAGTAACTCTTAGATACTCTTCCTTTTGGAGATGAACTGGTGTTCATATTGCTCCTGTTAATGCTGTAGGTACCAGTGTTTCCATTTCCTGCTCTGTAAAATATGTATTTATCTTGCAGGTGTGTCATTAATTTATTTAACAGCGTCAGTCTGTTTTCAGAGCTGCTTATAAAGGAGACTTTATTTTTATACTATTTTCTTGTAATTATTTAATATTGAACTGTTTAGATGCTGGAGTTTAATAGCAGAGAAAGGTGATGGCTAGTCACCTGCAGCAGATGCTTAGTGCAAAACACTCATCTCCCACTGACAATGCAGCCAAAGCCCAGCACTAAAGGCAGGTCTTCAATGTGTACATGCAAGATGGGCAGGAGACCAAAAAATAGCAGCTCCCTTGGGAACTGAGTTTCACTTCAGGCTGACGGGGCAAGGGCAGCACTGCAGGCAACGAGGAATGAGTGCAAGCTGAGGACTTCTGACTACTGGTTCCCAATTGGGTTGGTTTTTCAAGGGGTTCCAGGAAGTGGGTCTCAGAAAAGCAAATGGAGGTAGTCACTGTGGTACCTCCATATTACATATGAAACTGTGACTGTTATTTTTCTAAATGTCTGCTAGACAATATTCAGGAGTCTGCATGTCACTAAGGATTAAAAGCTCCCATCTGGATGTAAAGTCCCTAGGGGCTTCTGCTGTCCTTTAGTGTGATCAAGGGGCTGGGTAGTGTTGTTTCACTATGAGGTTTTGCTGCGTTGCTGAGGGTGTAAATTCTGCAGTGCTCTGGAGCAGAGGTAGAGTGAACGATGGTGACACCGACTGTCCTGCAGTTTGGTTGCACAGGGAAGTAGACCTTGAAACAGGAGGTCCCGGAAGAAGTCACAAGCATGATTGATGATGTGTTGGAGAAATGAGGCTCCTAAATGGAAATGGGGTCATGAGGCAAGCTGGGGGTGAATCTCTGGTGGGAAAGCTGAAGAGCCACTGCACCACAGCAGGTGTTATCCGTAATGAGCTTGGATCTCAGATATGGTCTATATGAGCCTGGATGACCCGACTGACTTGTGTGTAGAGGGTCTCCCAGGTTTTTTTGTTCTGTAAATCCGGTTGTCAGAGAGAAATGTCCCCCTGTTTCTATAAAGATTACTTCTGAAACACTTTCCCTGCATCCCAGTCATTACTGTTTACTGTAGTGAAACTGATGAAAATGTTTAGCAAATTAGTCCACTGGAGTTTGTGGTACTCTTTAAATGCTTCAGGAACATGACTTGTACATTAGTCATTTTGAAGTTAGCAGAGACCCCACGTCCCCGTACACCAGATTTTGTGTTTATGTTCGCTCTTTAAACTGACATTGAGAGAATTCTATCAGCTTCTTAAATCAGCACCAGCACCTATTTCTTGCACACCAGGTTTAACCACACAAATGTGTGGTTCAAGAAAAAAGTCACGGCTGTAACTTTCTGCAGGTAGACTCAGTGGACACGTAGAGTGAAATGTGTTAAATGGTTTGTGAATTACCTCACATGTTCTGTGTGAATATTATTATATTTTAATAATTGTATTAATTATGTTATGAATATTATCGACTTATGACACTAATAAGGATTACTAGGTAAGTCCCAAAAAAATTTTAGTTATTAATCATTTAAAGACTGGGGGGATGGACGGACGGGAAATGGAAATAAGAAATAAGGTAAATGTTTGTAAAAGCAGCTAAGAATACCAGAAAACAGCTTGTTTGAAGGTGAGAGAGTCATGAGCAGCTTGAAACAAGGTAAATCCATAATAGGTTCAAAGCATGATAGCTTGATTTCTATCAGGGGAGCTTTCACAATGCTAAGTGAATGTCTGCGCTGAGGAAATGGTTGTGTCTGTAAATACAAAGGGTAGTGGAAGTCTCCTGGTCCAGCTGACATGCCTGAGTAGAGCCCACAGAATTTGATATTCAGCCCTGAAGTTGATTAGTTAGTCCTGGTTCATGGTTTCCCCACTCCTAGCCTCCACAATCATTACTGTCATTTCATGCCCCTCTGTGTTTCTTCCTCTTATTTAATTACTTGCAGTCAGCCAAGCAAACCCATTAAGTCTCCTGATACAGATATTTTTTCCCTAAGACTCCCTGTGTTATCTTTTCCATTCTCCTTGGTGGCTCCTTTATGGCTATTAGACCTTGATAATCAGAAATTTACTAAAAGCCAGAAAGAAAGAACTGCAGTTTTCAAGTTCTGTGAAGGTGGAAGAGGAGAGAATTTCTTGATTAAGCCATCTTCACTGCAGCAGTGTCTTGAAGTGCAGGCTTACTGTTGCCCCGACTGCTCTCCCAAATGCAGCAGTCTCTGTATATTAACTGGAACCTTTAAGCTTGACATGTCTCATTTGGGGCTGTAAGTGCTGCTGGTGCCGTAGCTAGCAGTACAAGGAGGATAAAACAAATCTGTGTGGCCAGCATGTGCTTGGCTGCCCACTCTCACCAGGGCTGAGAAAGAAGGGTCAAAGCTAACCCTTCCAGGAAGGATTAACTCCAGATCAGCTAAGCTGCTAATTTGTGAAGAGAAATCCTAAACAGAAGAGACTGTGAAAATGGGCTACACAAAATTAAGCAAACAGTATTATGTGCAAACACTTCTCCTTTTTCAATTTATAGTTTCATAATATTGAAGCAATATTCAATAAATCTCAACAATGAATGCTGAATTTTAGGTACCAGCTGTGAACGAAGGATTTCCCAGTGCAGCCTGCTTCTATCAGATAGGAAGTTAAGCAGATTTGCTTTAACTTCAGGCAAACAAGTGGTCCTCGTGCAGAGGTTTGCCATCCCACAGATGTAAAGCACTGAGGAGAAAATGCTTTCAGAATAAATAAGGGTGGGTATTAGGATTCGAATGTAAGAAAGACATCCCTAGGAAGAGCTCCTTCCGCTCCACATTTGAATAAGATGTCTTACATCTGCCCTAGAGCAAAATGTAGTACGTTGGAGTAGATGTTATGCACAAACCTGAACAATGATGTAATTAATTAAATTCCCTTTGCAATGCAGTTTTTATCTTTCTTACACATAATTGCCTGTAGTGGAAACTCAGCAGATGAGTCTGACCACTTGCATGTTAACATAACATAACAAAGAACTAGGAGAGTTAGTAATATTTGGCATGATATGTGGAACCTGATGGATCTTCTCCAACACATATCCATTTTTCAGTAACTTTTGTGTATTCTTAGGAAAATAAAGCAACTTCTAGAAGTCTACAATAATGATTTTGTGTATGAACGCTAATACCTGCGAAACTCTTCTCATGGAGAAGGCCTGTGACTATGAACAATAGTGTGACTAAACCCCATATTTATTACCTGTTGTGTGTAGTTGGCGTAAGTATCAATCGTGTATGGTCCCAAAAATAGCAGACAATTGTCCTGGATCTTCCTGAAACCACTGTTGCTGGATTACATTTAAAATCATAGACTCCACAGAGAATAATAGATTGATTCTCACTGACCTTTGTAAGAGGAACATTTTCTGGGCTGTTTTCAGGGAGGTCCCTTAAAGTGACAGTGGGACAGTTGTCCTTTTTATGGGTAGGACGAGTAAAGAGTCTTCAGGCATAGAGTTACACCTCCGTTTAGGGTGAGACATCAAGCTAGCAATGGGTTCCTGGGGGCATTTTAGATTTTGAAGGATTGATGAAGTGCTTTGTAGGAAAGGACTCCCCTTGTGCTCTACTTGTTTTGTTTTCCTTTCTGTTATTTCACTCGAGGCCAAATAGCAGGCTTAATCCTGTTTCCATTTAAATGAATGATGAAAAAATTCCATTGACTGTAGGGAGAGCAGGGATTGAGTATGATGTGTTGCTTTATGTTACAGTAACAATTTGTTGTCATACATTAAATATTACTCCTGGGGTCTATATCCATATTTCAGCCATAGGGTTGTGGAGGAGTTCTTTGCTGCAGTTTTTAGTGACAGCAAATTTTGAAGGCAAAGTTGCTGGATCTACTGGAATCTGGATATGGCATTATGAATAACATCACAATAAGGCCATAATGTCTGTATGGTTAGGTGCATTCTCTTTGTTGTAAGTAAGTATAATTTAATTAATTTTGACTAATTAAGGAGCCCATGGTAATTGTGGGTTCCAGAATTAATCTGAAATGGAGACAACATTGAGTCCAAGGCTTGCTCTAATGAAACCAGTGATGTGCTCTTGGTTACTTCAGTGCAGTGAGGCTTGTAGTAACCAGCAAGGCTTGAGGAGAAGGACATGGTGTCACACTGAGCAAGCGTGACTCTCCCAGTAACCGTGTTTCCTGGGAGCCTTCACACTTGCTGCACAGGGGGTTGCTGTGGCCCAGGCAGCTGATCCCCCCACCAGTTCTGGTGCTGGAGCTGGCGTCAGACACCTGATAGCACAGTGCACCCATGAGGATAGAACCTCATGGGCACCATCCAGCCACAGGACCGCACCAGAGATTAATTTTAGCCATTGCACTTCCACATGGCAAAGCTAATCCCATGTACTTGCCTTTTTGCTGGTGCATGTCTTTCCCATCCTCCCCGTCTGTGAATCCGAGGCTGACTGAGCATCCCTGGGCATGTCTGGAGGATGCAGGCAATGCTGCTGCTGCTGCCAGTCTGCGGTTCTTGCACCAGTTGGAGGATTAGGCGGACTGAAGTGAGCTCAAATCCCTCAGCTGCTAGTTTCAGATATGAGGAGCTGCCACGAGACATTAGCTTACCTTAGAATAGGGAAGGAGAGATATTTTCTTGGTAAGTGTATCAGCAAAGCCACAGCTGTTCTCCAGGTGTCTTGTGTAACAAAGCAACAGCAAACAGTAGATGAGCTTGATTTTACAAATTCTGAAGAATATAATAAAATAATGTTTAGTCTTTCTGATCTGGATATATTGTTCCAGTACCACAATCTAGCTGTTTCCATGCTATGTGATAGAAATACAATTTATTCTGAATTTTCTTACCTTGTTCTTTAGGGAGATGATTGTCAGCATAGTTGCTCCCTCAGTAAGCACTGTGAAGAGTTTTCAGGCTCTTACCCACAGCCTGGAGGAGATCTGTGGGCTGCCTGGAGGCTATGGGAAGTGACTGATAAAACAAGGCAGAGTCGGTAGGCTTTAGTTTGTACAATGGGGAATGCATCTGCCACGGAAATCTTTTTTGAGACCCACAAATCAGAAAAGATTGTAAATTGCTGCTGTAATCTACCCAGATCCTCTTAATACTTACAGCAACGCGCTCCCTTTCATTAAAATGACAGTGTTGTGGTTGGGTGGGTTTGGGTTTGCAGCAGTTAGTATAAGTGGTATAATTTCGCATGGTGGCAGCGCAGCCAGGACAAGAGTTTAGCATCAACCAGGAGCTTCTAATTCATTTCTTTGTGTACTAGTGAGGCATTACTGAGGCAAAGCCAAAACAAAGACATATATGCAAGAGAGGGGAAAAAAGGGATTTTTGTGCAAAGCGGATTACTGCTTGACATTGCATTGCTGAAAATGATTTAATACAGCTTGGGCTAGGGAAGGGATGTGTATGCAAATATATAGGTCTAAAGTTAATAGGATGGTCATGATTTTTGCAGGTCTTAAATCTTAACAGTTTTATTTACCCCTAAGATACACCATTTGCTTGTTGAAAATCCCTGTTATATTTGAAGATCTCAAATCTCCAAAGTTTGGAGGATTCATTTTTTCCTTTGTATAAGGAACTCCTTTATCTTCTGGTATAAGAAAAGTGACTGAGAAGTCAGGAGAGTGGGAATTTGAAATCCTGATCCATACTGACATGTCAGCTCAACAGTATTTGCCAGTGGCATTTCTTGCACATACAGGGTGTGTTTTGGCGTGAATCAAGTGTAGGTATGTTTGTCATGAATGTGCAAGCAAGAGGTAAAGAATTGATGAATTTCTGTGAGTCCACAGAAGAAAAATAGTTATTAATGCTATACAAAATAATCCAGACATTTTTGGATACCGCTTTCCCACTTTCTTTGCTACTGGGATGAAGGAAAAAAGAGTTCCCGTGTGTTCTGCACTGCATATTCTGGGACTTCTAAGTGCGTCAGTGTGTCTGGGTATTAGACGTTAGCTGGATTAACGTAATTGATTTCTTCAGTTTACCTAACATGGCTTTTGGTTCAAGGTATGCTTGCTTCCAGTTTTAAATGTGTAAGTCAGCTGTGGATGTCGTGTTTATTGTTTCAGTAAGCTGTAAAATATTGGTAAGTTTTCATGCAAATGCAAAAGGCTTCACTTGCCAATAGACACATAAAATAAATGGAGCATTCGTACTGTTGGACAGTTTTCATAGCATTTAAGTAATACAGGTTGTTCCTCTGGGCCTAATATTTTTATATAAAATAGATTATCAGTTCAAAACAGCAGCATGCTGGAGGTTTTTTAATTCTATGAACACATACAAGCCAGCTTTAGCAGAGAGATTGCGCTCAAAGGATTAGCAGATCTCTTATGAAACATATGTTGTAAGCAGTGCTGATAATTTCTGTTGGTTTCTTTTCCTTTAGATGTTTTCAGTAGCATACAGCAAATTCACTGCTTTTTTTCCTGATTTTGTTGGTTTTGCTTTACAGTGAACAGAGTATTTGCCAAGCCCGAGCTTCAGTTATGGTCTATGATGATACCAGTAAGAAATGGGTGCCAATCAAACCTGGACAGCAGGGATTCAGCAGAATCAACATTTACCACAACACAGCCACAAACACCTTCAGGGTAGTTGGAGTTAAACTGCAAGATCAACAAGTGAGTAACTGTATCGAGTTTCCTGTGAATTAACCTTTGATCTCATTTCATACCATCAGTTCTATGCTGAATGCAGTCTAGCAACATTTCCTGTTCCCTGCAAGATGCCTATGAGTCTGTTTACAGCACTTATTCAGATTTTGTATAGTTTTTTTGCACACAGAATGTATTGCGATTTGCTGGTGGTTTTTTGCAAACAACTTTTGGTATGTGCCAGAGATTTTAATTTTATTCCCCTTCCATTTTTGCTTGTGAAATGAGTCTTATTTCATTCTGCAGGGTTTGCTCTTAGCTCCACCTGACTTACTTTCTGCTCTGTTTTTGTACCATAAAAAAAAAGCAATCATTCTGCACTGCCATCTCGTGTGATTATTACATTGCTGTGGTAAGCAATTAGTTCCTTGTAATGCACTTCAAAATTCTAGGTGCACACTGTGATCTGATTTATGGCAGCCTAAGTCTGCGGGGCCTCATTAGGTATTAAAGGAGTTAAATGGGATTTAGATTATCAGAACTGGGATCAGGCCCCACTCAGCCACCAAAGCACTGTGCTCAACCTGGGGCTGCCATGGCATGGCTCTGGGCAGCCTGGCTTGCAGGTTTGTTGGGCAGCTCGTGCCATCAGAAGCTCTGTAACCAAAAGACATGCTTAGACCCTGACTTACAGGAGTTTATTTGGGTGGAGTAGCAGTGCTATACTATAGTGCTATTTGCATTTTAGAGCAGAAATGTTGGAGTCAAGGACTCCCTCTGTGTGGTGTCATGAGGCTGGTACAGTGGTGGCAGTCCCCCCTGCCCAGACTGCCTGCCTCTTGTGCTCACCTCGAGCCCTCAGCCTGGCAGAAGAATCAGGAAACAGTGGGCAACTTATTTCCTGTTGGTTCAGAGAGTGGTGTCACTTTCTGGGAAGGTGTGATGAGCACTGCCATCAGTGCGAGACAGGCAGGGCCAGGGCAAGGCAGGGCAAGCCAAGGCAGAGAGCTGGAACTGGGCCACTACTGTCTCTCATCTGCCACAGATGTTGAATTGACTGATCGGCTCATGGAAATGCAGATGATGTCCCTCAGCTGTAATGATGCTTGGGCCAACTGGAAAAGATAGGTTGCTTACTGGAAGTGTTAATGACTGCTATGCTGTCCGTATACACAGTCATCATGTTGAAAAAGGAAAAGCAGAATAGAAATAGGTGGGAATTCTGAGCACATTGGTTTTCAGATCCTTGCAGTGCACTTTTGAAACATCTGCCATATCTTTTGCCACTGCTTTTATGCTTCTCAGTAAAGGCAGTATATTAATGTAGTTCCATTTCAAAACCAGAAAATATTTTGAACAATAAGTGAAATACAGTGACTTCTTAGTGAGTTGTGAAAGCCAGTGCTGCTTTGTAACAAGCCATGCTGGTACATTTCACATAGACAGCAGGTGAATGTAAATTATTTTCATGTGACTACAATCTAAGATGAGTCTGACTTGGCGATGTAAAACAAACAAAAGTCATAAAGTCTACATATATATATGTAAGTGATACTATGTACTACAGGTCTGTCTTAATCAAAGTATACAATTTAAAAAGTAAGATATATTAAAAAATCAAATCTTGATCTGTACTTTAAACCATGCTTTGCATTAACTGTAACATTACATTTGCTTGCAAATGTTCCTTCTGATGAAAAGGCTGCATGCCATCTAAAGCTCGTCTCAATTCAGAAGGAAACAGATAGAAGAATATATTTTTCTAGACTTTAAAGACTAAAATTCCTCCCTTGCACAGTTTATCTTAGTCACTTAAAACCATTTAAAAGAAACTATTCACCTTAAATATGATCACAAAAAAAACCAATATTATAAATTCAAGATGGCGTAGCATAGTAATATTAAAAGGAACATTCTGAAAGTCTCAAGATTCAGAACTTAGTATATTTTATATGAGTCTCACATGGAATCATAAGCTTGCTAAGTATTTGCATTTAATGAGAACAAAAATGAATTTCAGTTAAAATAATTCTCTACGAGCCATTTCATGCTTGCTCTCGGGTTGTGCTAAATCACACTGAAAATGAGGCTTCAGTAAAAGCTGTTGCTTTGCCAGGAAAGCCGTATTTTTCTGAAAAGGACCAATCATATGTGATTTGGCATATAATGAAGCTGCACAGATTTTCAAGAATTGAGCAACTGGTTTAAAAAACATCACACAACAATACCACGGAGTAACAATTTTAAGTTTTATTGCATACTGTTTGGCGAGGTGCAGAGCAGAGTAATCTTTATGACTTCACCCTTACCTGCCTTTAATGTCTCCCTTTTAATTTTCGCTAGTTTATATTACACCCCACTCTTTAACTTTCATCTCTTTTTTTCCCCCACCTGTCTTTTTCTGTAGACTCCCTTATTGTGTTTGTCTAGCTGCCTTTCTGTTTTCTAGCCAGTTTTTTGGTGCACTTGTTGGAGTTTATGATACTGTCTTCACATGCTGCTTACCTGATCTGTATTTATCTCCTTTAGCTGATGGTGTCTGAAAAGTTCACTGCAAAGAAATACTGGTTTTAGAGTGGCAACTCAAGCGTCATTCTCACCACCAGGAAGTGGTCACCCAGCCTCTTGTTCTCCTTATGTGTGTGGGTGACATGCTTATCGCATGCTTGCACGCAAAAGCAGTGCTGTTCAGACCAGTGGTACATGAATTCCCTTTTCTGCTCTGCACAAATATGCTCATTTATATAGACTCATGCTGACATGAACGGTAATCTTCAGAAAGCCAGAAATAGACTTTTGAAGCTTTGAAGTAGCCACAGAGGCCAGAACTGGTTTGAAGCTAAGGCCGGATCAGTGCTACAATCATTTCATATCATGAGCTTTGATGTTTCCTTGCAGCCTTCGTTTTCTTGAAGCTCAACAATCGCAAGCAAATGGTTCACCCTCTTGTTGCAACTTGCCAACTGTCCTTGTAACCTTGCCTGTTGTAAAGGTGAAGCTTCAGTCATCACGCAAGAAGTTCACAAAACTAAAAACACGCAAGTGGCCCATCTTTATGGCTTAACTGACAAGCCGTACCTCCACAGTTCAGAGTCCTGATCAACCGAGGGCTTAAAGTTGTGGTCTTATATCAAGTGACTTCAGCTTAGCATGATCTCATCACCAAAAGGCATGTGCTGAACAAATAGGCGGGGAGGAGGGTGCAAGTCAAAAGTGAATCATACCTCCCCCTGGGGGTTTGATGTATTGATGTGGCTAAGAAGTGAATGTGAAAACAGGGCCTTGGGGAAGGTAGGACATTTTACATTTGAGCTGAAGCCAAAACTGAAACAGGGACAGCATTCTTGGGGTATAAACTAAACCACATTTTTTGACAAATAAAGAACCAATTAATCACTGCTGTGACTTATCAGAAGTTGGTCAGGTTTGGGCCTGCTTACAGGAATGAAGAATCTGTCCTCAACTGTATCAGGTTTTAGCTGCTACACCATATCCTCCCTGTGTTAGCAGCCACAGTACAGCTCTCCATGAGAGGAGTCTGAGCCCTGGCAATGCAGCAGGCCTCAAGCCCATACCAAACTTGTGAACCATTTCATGCTCTGGAGAAACAGGCAAATGTCTTGTTCTGGTTTGATAAACAAGAGTATGGGTGGTAAGACTAGTGTAAGAGCTCTTCCTGTGATCTTGGTTGTGGTTACACCTCAGATGCAGACCTGAGGCCAACTTGATCCCTTCTAGCCCCATTCTTGTGAGTCCTGTGAACCACGACCATCATTGCTGGTGACAACTTACAACTCAGCAGTCTTCAAACTGCAGTCATAGGGAAGGGCTTCTTGATTTTGAGCTTTTTAATAGATCCCAAAATTCCCCGCCTGCCCTAGAGAGCCTGCATTTGAAACTGAGATGAAAGAGTGAAAGATAGTACCAGGTAGAAGTGAAGCAAATCTTTTTTTAACATTATATTGATGGGAACGTTGAAAGGTGTCAACATATTAATACTATGCACAACTGGTCTGTAAAACTCCTTGCCATACAAGATCACTGAAATCCAGAATTTAATAGGTTTCAAAACAACACAGACATTTCTATCAGTAATGAGACTACTGTGTTTTGGGATAGAAAATACTAAAAGGAGGTGGAAAAGAAAAAAATAGGCACATAAAATGTCACGTTTCATCTTTTAAGACAAACTCCAGGCGAAGATTATAGGAAGAAGTGCTTGTCATAGACAAATCCATTACTTATTTCTGCAAGATTTCCAGTTTCTCCAATTCATCTATTATAGACTACAGCTGAAGATTACCAGATGAATTGTTGGTCTGCTCAGCATGGCAGATGTTATCGTACTAATATATGAAGCTTTAGAGTAAAGATCCCTTAGAAACACCTGTAAAAACCCTCGTATGATCCAAACAGGGAGACCTTCTTTATTTTAGTTACTGCTCTGAAGCACTTATTTATCATCATGTGTCTTGCAGGGTCTCCACTCCATCTGTACGAAATACTGTTGTACATTCATTCTTAACAACAGCAGAAGCCGTCCTCTTTTTCTATTTTCTAGAAACATTAGCCAAAGGAGATAACATGAGATTCTGGCTATTTTATGTTTCATTTCCCATTTTTAAACTCTCTGTTTCGACTTTGAAAACAAAGTATTACATGTGTAGGCATCCTGATGGTTACTGAAGGTCAATATTCAAATTCTGTCTTTATTCAACTGAAGGGATCAAACCCTCAGAAGAGAAGGGATTCTCTCAGTTCCTTGGGTTAATGTTCTAGGAAAGCAAATTTTGAACAGTTTGCCTGACTGCTATCAAACAGGTTTTGGCGTAGTTTTTTGCATATTTTTTTTTTTTTCATTTTAAAGCTGCACTACACCCTCTTGTGCTCTTTGGACTTTAATAGCACTGTCCTTTGAAACAGAAGATTCTTTCACTAGGTGGGAAATGCTTTGCAAAGCCTGGCAGAAGCTCACAGTCTTTCTAAACATTTCCTCAAAGATACTAGCTGTGCCTTCCCTTGTTTAAGCTGCTTGGAAGTGGTAGGAAGACGTAAAAATTGGTATATGTTAAAACTGTTGGGTGTTTTTACTAAATCTGGGCATGAGCCTACTTGATACTCCAAAGATTTCTTGATTGTGAGCAACATTGGTCCAGGCTCTCTCAGTGCTGTGTTAGAATGGAGGTGATGTCACCATTTTTCCAGAGAAAAGGGCTATCTAAGCTGTCAGCTGTAAGAGAGAGTTCATGGCTTTGCTCAGTGATCAGAGCAGAGTGGTTTCCACAGCATTTTGGTTGGTGTGGGTGGCTTTCCATGCCGCATGCTGGCAATGTGGTTCCCATTTTCAGCGGACCAACTGTTAGGAACCTGCATACCAAATATAGACTGCTCTGCATCTCACTTTGGATCACAGATCAGGAATCTCTCTATGAAATGTCACAAAAAAAACCAGTGTAGGTCTGATTGCTACCCAGTGCATTTACATCGAACTTAACTGGTTTGAGAGCAACACTTGGACCAGATACTGAATGTTCAATAACCATCAGGATAATTTATACCTAAAGCTAGACCAAGTATTCAAAGACTATCTGCTGTCACTGTTTAATTCTGGCTCAGGTAGGTAAATGCAGTATAGAAATAGAGTATAACTGTAATTATCTACTTAGAATAGTGGCTTCATTGCTGATTTTGATATTTTTTTATATATTAATATAGTATAATTATCAGACATATTAACTATATAAATGAGACAATGTCATACTTCAAAGATAGAAATGTGTGAAGAACAATTTGCTCCTTTTGTATTAGGTGACTGTCCAATGTTTTTCTGACAATTTGAATTAGCAATCCACTGGAAAGTCAAATCTCAGAGGTAGGAGTCATTCATCTTTGAAATTAGTTTGAAAACTATCTTTTATAATTGAGAAGAATTATCAGTTATCTAGCAAAAATATTGTTAATCTAAATAAATATGTTGGAAGTGTCTTAAATGCAATAAAACTTTCCAAAGTACTGATCAATCAGACTGTAGAAAAGATGTATTTGTAAGTTTTCTGGTGTGTGGGGTCCGCCTGTATCAGTAAATACTGTGTACAGCATTTATTTATTACTGGCTTTCTGTTCCATTGTCTTCAGTTGTTGCTTCCATCTTACCAAGTCCAGGATGGTGAGATTTGCCGTAACAGTGAGCTCCCTGACAGTGTGCACCAAGGTCCCTCTTCCTGCTCCTGCCTACTTCTACTTCCACCTCCTTCTACCACTATCCAGCCTGGCTAGTTTACAGATGAGCCATACAAACTAGTTAGATTTCCATTGATTGGCTTTCAGCAAGGACCAAAATCTGTGGGATTGTTCTGGCTTTGATAAAACTCCAGTGAAAGTAACTCCATTTGTATAGACAATCTCAAATATTGAAAACTAGATTTGCTGTGTTTGAATAATGAACTTCAGACTGTCCCTGCTCATAATTTTAAGTTTCTCTGTCCCTGGTTCCCTTCTGCCCTCAGCCTGTGTTGGCTGATGAAAAGGGAGCCTCCATTTCCTATTTCTTCTCTGTTTGCAAGTTGTCTGTGCCTGTTTATGAGAATAATTATGATCCCTTCTGTTGTCATTTTGTTTCTTAAATTTGCATCACGATAGAGTGCCGTTGTCAGTCCACAGAGGGGTATCTCAGGGGTGCAGTCTCTGCTGTGGCTCCTTCTGGCTTATTAGTGGTGCAGTGGACACTTCTGCCTTTCCACCTTCAGCTAGAGCAGCATTTGGGGGTTTTGCATTGGGGGTTTCTGGTTGGATCTCAGGTGTCCCATGTGCCTTGCCCCAGGATAAACAGGGCATTGGCCTAACTATTCTATGATTCTATGACTGTATTTCGCGCATTAAATCAAAACATGCAGAAACATCCTTCTACCGCAGTCACCTCTTACCTGGAATTAATGGCATGTACACCAAGGGAAGAGGTGGGAGAGGAAGTGTTTTGTTACCTGCTTTTGTCATTGCCTACCTGATTTGAGAAAAAAACCTCTCTCAACATAAGAAGTTGGTGGTGATCAGGCACTTGAGAGGAGGAAAGCAGAGCTGGTGCAATGAGTCGAACATTTGTCTGCTGTATGGCAGGGTTAGCGCCAAGAGCTCTCTCTGGCACTTTTTCTGACAATTGTGTGCGATCATCCTCCAAAAGAAGGCAACAGCTGCTGGTACTGGCTGCTGACATCTGTCTGCAGTGTTCGCACAGCTGTATCCTGCAGAGGTGCTGTAGAAAGCACAATCAGGTAATAGATTTTGCAAAACTAGCTTGCAAGTCTCTGAGGCTGAATTGAACCATTGTAAATCTTACCCCCAGATGTGGGTCTTCTGTCATCGAAACACAGACTGCCTTACCATACAGCTGTGTAGGAGCTACCGTACCAATTGCCTCTAACAATTTAATTAACCTTTACCAAAGGGTTGGGGTTTTTTCTCCACTGAAGACAGAACTATTTTTAATTTTCACTCATCTGTTTCAAATCACAGGTAGTGATTAATTACTCAATTGTGAAAGGATTGAAGTACAATCAAGCAACACCTACCTTTCATCAATGGCGCGACGCACGACAGGTCTATGGCTTGAATTTTGCAAGCAAAGAAGAGGCCACCACGTTCTCCAATGCAATGCTGTTTGCACTGAATATCATGAACTCACAAGATGGAGGTAAGTTAGCAGCCACTACGCTCTTTATTAATTTGTGACATTTTACAGTGCTTGTTATCAATCACCTGGCACAGTTGTCTTGCATAGTATGCCATTATAAAACATATTTTATATATATATATATAAAGTTGGTCTCTGGTAGACAGCCTTTTGATCAGCATTTGCTGTAGTATGAATTGTACATGCGTTCAGGTTTTTCTCACCTCCCTTCCAATTTTTCGTGGTGCCTTAACTCATGATAGGAAATTAATAGTTATGTGGGAATGCCTCAGCAGGCAAGTAGCCCACTGATTTATGTGGATCTTCGTGTGCATTGTGTTACATGTAAGATGGCAGAATATATCTTTCAAGAAGCAGAAGCTAGAGTTAAATAAGCAACATTTTATAAGGTAGGACTCAGAGCTGGTATTTCCAGTGTGTTCGGTGTCAGCTATAGCCATTGGCTCTTGTGAGCTGGCATTCAAGAAGACGAGTGTGTGGCATTTCAGTTATTTCATAAGGTAAAATGCAAAGGCTTGTACTCTGGACATTGACTGATGTTGTTCCTAAGTACCATATTGCCTGTAGTTGAATTTATGAAGTTTACTGTTATATGAAATTGTAATTGTAGTAGCTTGATGCTACTGCATCAAATGACCCAGAATGAAGTCCTGGTTTCTCAGTGGAAACCAGTTTCTGGTCTGCAGTATCTGAATGAAGTTCTGTCCTCAGTTGCACACCTATGACCTCTCTGCAGCTCCTGAGCTGAGAACAGAATCCTGTGTGATGTCTTTTTTTCCTGCAAAATACACACCACAGCCCTATTTTCCCTTTGAAAATGTAGTGAGACAAGGTTTCCTACTTTCTTTCTAGACTTTTCCCTACTTTCTTTCTAGAAAAAAAAAAAGGTCAGTCTTTAAGAACCCCTTTTTCTCTCATACATAAAGTGCTAGAAGTTTCAAAGATTGCCAGTTGTCCCAGTCTGTACAGCTGAGCTTGTAAAAAACTGAAATTTGGTTTAAAGGAAATTTCAGCTTTTGTGGTTTTTTTTAAAAACCTCTAATTCTAGAAAACAATTCACAAAATATGCATTTTTATCAATTGTATCAATCAGTAAAAAATTATTTATATAAATATTTATCTTTAAAATTACATTAGCTACACATTGAGAACAGATCGTATTGAGGACTTTTATATCATCATAAATTCCCCAGTTATTGCAATGATCTCAGCATGCAAGTTGACAGCAGAAGTGCGTAGAGGATATAAGGTATAAAATGTTTTTTCAGATCTGCTCTTCTAGGCTCATACAGCCCGTAAGTTTTTGTGGGTATAAATTAATGCAAATAGGAATTCACATAAACACACATATCCATACATCTTTTCGGGCACTGCCACTGCCTGCATACTCCATCCATTCTGCTGCCTACATGGTGCATTAGGGCTTGCTTTTTCACATGGAAAAATCATTAGGAAAGAAAGTATTTATTATATCTACGCACCCATGTATTAAAGCTGCTCATATGCTTATGCAGATGGATGTGGGCTTTAAGGAATGCTTTTGTACACACAGAACAGCTTACACGCTAATAAAACCCTCAATCAAACCCAGAGAGTTAAATAGAGGTTCCCTCTGGCACATTCATAGTACAGAATACCCTATCTGTCTGCTAGCTCTACAGACTGGGATATGCTACACACACTATTTGGTATGTGCTATTTCTGATGTTTACTTGTTTCATGTATTCCCTGCTGAGATATTATTGTGTTTAGGTACTGCTAATCTTCCCATAGTTGGATACAGATTCTGGCTTCCATGACTGCTTCTCCTTTCATTCTACCACCCACTTGCACAGACTAAAATTAATCATGGTAGACTACAGCAGAAAATCTGAGACTGCATCATACCTTCAGCAGACGTGGAGTCAGGGTTCTATAAGATTTGGGAAAATAGCTAGTCTCGGTTGCAGAGAAGTGGTGTGGGTTTTTGAATGGTGCATTAGGCTGAATTAGTTTAAAAGAAATTATAGTAGTCCATGTTTTGGGGAGCTGGAAATAATTTTCAGGCCATGCTGACTTTCAAATGAATGAGTCACTTCAAATGAATATACAGTTATGAACTAGCATTGAGAATTACTGTACTGTCCCACTTCCTCACAAGAGGCTACGATATCAGAGATCATTCACTGCAGGTGCTGATCTCTCTATGCTGCTTACATGGGGCACCAGTGAAAACTGAACTGAGTGCTTTGTTAAATGCCTACAGTTAAATGGCTGAATCAAATCCTATATCCAGCCTGTGTTAACCTGGGTTGTGTGTCAAGATCATCCCTGGGAAGGGATTCTTCCCAGGAGTGTGATATCCCAAAATTTGAGAAAGTTGTGAAAAAAGCCGTAGCCTCAACTTGATGTGTAGTTGTATTTCTGCAGTGGATGAACTCATACTCTTACCCATGGGGAGGGCTGGCCATATTACATGTGGCCAGGTTTCTCAGTGCTGTGGTGAGAGCCTCTCCCAGTGTGCATCCTCGGGGTGGGGTGGCACTGCAGGAGCTGAACTCATACTCAGCTCAGTCTTGTACTTTGTAAGGACATTAATGATCATGTTAGGAGTATTCTGAAATGAGATAAAATAAGACTAAAAAGAAGTAATAGTACAAATGTGTACCATCCTTTCTTTGAAGGTTGACAGTTGCCTCGCTGCATCACAATTGTTTACCTGCCAGCTTGTTTATATGCCTAATTATTTTGATTTCCTTATAAGTCTCTTTAATCTGTTCTCCTTTACAAGAAAAAATGAAGAATTGGTCCTGAGCCAGCCTGCAAAATGAGAGCAAATGATAACATTGACTTGCTCATTACCAATCTCTTGCTTATGGTTCTTTTATGGTGTCATTTAGTAAGACCATTAATATGACAAGTGACTTTGCCATTAAATTGCTTTTCTTTCAAGGGTGTTCACTTCTTGAAGCCAGACCTTTTATTGGCGTAAGTTACCTGGTGCAAGGAGTGTCACCAGCTTACCTTGTCACCTGCAGCCTGGTTACACTAGGGACAGAGCATCATCCCTTCTTGATACTGTGGGAAAGGCATTTTGCATAGATCCTGCCTGCAGGCTGTTTGATGTTTGGTAAGCAGATAAGGTTCATGTTCTTCAGGGCTTATATCCTCTTAGCTTTAATGAATGCAATGACCTGTGGCAGCACAGCACGGTTATTGAAGTAGGACATAAGGTGAGGAAATCAGTAAGCTAAAGTGGGTAAGTTCTTCCCTGGCATAATTTTGTAGAAAAGCTGTTGGTGCCCGTGATGAAGGTAACTTTTTCTGTGGGGCTTAACACAGCCTATACACATTCTATGCTTCTGTTAGTGAGTGTTTACACTTGCCTGACAGGGTGGTTGAGACTATTTTCTCTCCTTTCTTGCTTCCCGGATTGCTTGGGACTTGCAAAGGAATGGCTTCATTTCTTCCCTGCTGGGTCCTGACAGCACCTCTATGGTTCCATGCCACAGAAGGAGGCAGTGGCTTGGCTTTGCGGCTTGGCGTGATCAGCTCTGAGGGCATCTTGGGCTTCCATGGCTTAAGGGCTTGGTATCTCTTGGAGAAGATGCGAGAGTCTGATCTATACAACCTACTGGTAAATGCTGTTTATGGCATAGTGAATATAACATATCATGGACTTTTGCTTTTCTTTTCATGTCTTTGCCCTGGGGACTTGCGTAGTTATTGTTGACTTGCAATGCAAAAACTGCCTTATTTTAAAATGTAAATACTACATGCTAGAAAACCTTATTGCTGCAGAGTTACTTAAAGAGGTCAGCTGTCTTCTCTGACTAAGAAAGGAGAAGTTGCAGGCAAGAATGAAACAGTAGTGGAGAGGTTTGAAGAAAATGAATAGTGATTTTTTTTTTCCTTGTAAGAAAGCCATTTTCTTGCTCTGGCTCACAGACCACATAATACAGATGTATAGGTCATGAAGGGTGCAGAGTTCAGCCCTGTGCTTTCTGACACGGAGTTTCACAGACCCAGCTTTAACTACGGGGAGGGGGGGGGGCGTTCTGGTGCTCAGAAGGATTGCTTCTCACTCTTCTTCTTCTGATTAGCAGATCTGCTGGCTTTTCTTTTCCACCATTGTGAATTATTTGACATGTATTTCTCCAGCCCCCTTTCCCATAGATGGATTTGATTAAGTTCTTCAGAGTTTGAGATCTTTTTCCGTTCCTTCAGTCATTCTGCTCTTATCCTCATCCAGAAGTGACTGCATTTCTGTATTGCTGGGAAGAAATTCTTTGGAAAGCACTTTGAGCCCTCCAAAATAAGGGAAGAAATAGAAGATTAAAACATCAATTCATCAAACAGCAGATAAACTGGCAGCATATAGCATACATTTGCTCTCCAAGTTAGATGCCCTAAGTACTTGCAAGGTTTGTCTCAGTGCAGGCTGTGTGTGGAGATTATGGTGAACTGGATTTCAGATGAAAGTCTACACAAGTTGGGGTCTTTTTGTATAGTTTTGTGATGTTATATTCAGTTCATTTTTCATTAGAATTTTTCCAACTAGTCCCACGTCTTTCTGTATTTCAGCGGCACTAAAGTGTAACTGCTGGAAAAGTCAGTCAGCTGCATTCATCTTCTACAATGCAGTGACTGTTTTATTTGATAATATTGCCCCAAGACTTCCCAGCACCACAGAGGACACAATGTGGGAAGACAAAAGACTGCATCTTCATTACAGCACTGCATAATACATAAAATAACTCATCAATAATGGAGGGGACCCACCACAGAGCACAATGTCCACTTGCAGGCAGCTGATTCCAAAACCATGCTGGTGTAAAGAGATCTGTGCTGCTGCGAGGCGCTTCACATACTGCACTGCGGACTCATTTCCCATGCTATCAGGTGTGTTGGTGCAGTTTATAAACCACTAAGGTGGTATATTCTGTGCACGTTGTGCTTTTAAGTGTGCTAATAGTATTTAAAGACTTGTGTAACTTCATGCTGTGTAGACAATGCAGGACTGTAGGCATGCCATTCTGCTACCCGTCTTTTCTCCAAATCGTTCCAGAAGTTGCCCCTATTTATAATGCAGGGTTAGAGAACTTGTAAATAACAAATGTTTAAACTTACTAGTGTAAATATGATTCATGTGGTCAGACACCTAGAGCTAGCCAAAATAGCAACCCACAGGCAATTGTTAATTGGGTGCATGTTAAAATTACAAAAAGCTTTTGCTCCTTTAGAAAACAAAGAAGCTTTCCCAGGAGAATAAATCTTTCCCGAGTAACATCTTCCAACAGCACCAGAGAAAGGTTTAGAGAAATGAATTTCACAGTTTTTCCATCCTACTCCAGTTTCAATATAAACTTTGGTTGCTCAGAAATGCTCTGCAGATAGGGCAGTTTCTAATCTAACTTGCTGCACTTTGTAAGTCAATGAAGAGGGAGGGAAAATTCAAGTAAGATTGAGTTTTTTCTGTTAATCTGCTGCATTGTTTTATCACTGGGACTGTTTGAGAAAAAATACACTTGACTTATAAATAATCTTTTGGTATATTTCTCTACTATAGGAATAAATTCCTTTCCTTGCAAACTGGACAGAGATGAGCTGTTACCCAGCAAACTAAGTGTGAATTTATTTTCTCTGCCATGTGCTCAGTGCATCCCCCTCTGCCTGACCCTCTGAGGGCGTAAGTCCCTTGTGACCCCAGCTGAAAAACATCAGCTCAGGCTATAGCAGCACTTGTTGTGTCATGCTTCCAAGGCTCTTACTGTGCTGATGGGATGACAGTCCTAAAAAAAGCCCACTGCCCATGTTTCCAAATCAGCCAACGCTTCTCCTTCTGGAATTATGGGCTCTTTACTTGCGAACCTCCCCTGCCTGCAAAACAGCTCAGTGCCCTCTTCTCAGGTTAACCTGTGTTTCCTGAGGTGGGTATATGACATTTATATGAACATTTATATATGACATTTATATGAACCTGGGCACACTTCATAAGTTGAGTTCACATTAAGAGAAAGATGTTTAAAAACAGAACTGGAAGAAGCTGACCCAGCCAGAAGAAGCAGTGAGTAAAGCTGGTTAATCTTCTGCATTAGTTTGGCTCCAGCTGACTGGAGCATAGGAAGTGAATTGAACTCCTGAATAGATAAACTGGGATTACAGACTCGTTTCAGTGTTAGAACTGTAAATATCATTCCTATTATTCGTCTGTCAGGAAGTCTCTGTTATTTAATTATTCTGCTGTATAGAAGGAGGCATCACTTTTTTCAAATCAGTTTTTCAATCCCTCCAATGGGCAGGATCCACAACAGAAAGTTTTCCAGGGCAATGAAGTGCTCTCCCAGTGTTGCGCTAATAAAAACCCATCGCATGTTGCTTGTATGCATCTTAGCCACTTTTCTGCAGGACTCTATTATACCGCTGCTCAGAGCAGCAGCAGCGCTGGAGCTGCTGTCGCATGTCTAGAACAACAAAAGGTGCCTCTGTTCTTTGAAGAGCATAACAAATCTAACGGCTCTTGAGTCTCTCGCTGATGTTTTTTGCTTTGCTGAATTCTTCACTAAGTGAAAACTGCTTCAGGAAGGAAACTGTGGGGAGAAAATTGTTGAGAGATTTAAGAGAGTCTCGTGCACACTGAAAGTGAAGGCTCCTGCTAGCGAGGTTCCTTAGCACTGTTGCCCTCAAACCCTGTTTTTCTGAAACTGTGCCTGACTCTGCTCCACTGACGTGTGCAGGCAGTGAGCAAAGGGATGCATTTACACCCCAGCCTGCCTTCTTACCTTCTTCATGAGCGTACAGTCTGTGCTTGCGGGCCACAGCTCTACAGAAAAAACGCATATGAAAAGCAAATGGCTTTTTGTGATGAGAACATTATTTTTCCCTTTACCTTTTCCAGTGCCATACTTCGGCAGGCTAAATCTCAGTATATTTTGTTTTGCTCAACAGTAATAGTCTGTGAGACATTTATTTATTGATTGGGCATCTGATTTCTTCCAGTGAAAGAAAAATTGCTTCTTGGAAGAGATTTGATTTTTTAACAAACCTTCTTTCCATTTTGTGTTCATTTTCTGTCATTTTTAAAGTGCTTTGATATTTGGTGTCCTGGGGTAGTCTCTAAAATAACATGACTTCATTTGTGTAAAAAGAAGAATTTGGTTTTCTAAGGCAGTTTATCTTCTTTTTCAGACTATATATGAGTTAGAGGTGCTGTAATTCCATGCAGAGCAATGCTCTGTCTACTTCTGTACATACATGGACATCTCACCCCACTGTTCAGATTGATTCACACCATTCTTAAAGTTAAATATTGGTATAGTTCATAACATATAATGTTATAGAATAAGTTGAAAAGAGCATTCTATGAATTTTTTCTCACTAGAAGAAAAGAGGAAAAAATATATTGAAAATAAATCAACTATTTTAAGTACTGTAAGGGATCCTGTCATTCTTAAAGGAAAAAAATGACCAGGTGTTGTGCTGTGATGGTAGTTACACAGATCCAGATGCGCAAAGAGTGATAACTACTGATAGGCACTTCTAACCTGATTCAGCCAAACCAGACTGATTTTTACAATGGTGCTGTGCTCCTTCAAATGCACTTTATTTTCTGAAAAGTATACTATAGAAACTTAGAAACTTCTAAGAGGTTGTATGGAAAGTGGCATCTGCAGCTTTCTACTGCGTTAATAAGTATCTGAATATGCATAACACAGGGATACATGTTGTATTCATTTTAAATAATCTTGCAGAAATGGTGCCTTCTGATAATGACAATGATGTCTCATTCTAGTCTTAGCCCTCCCCTTTACTTATACTATTCATGGGTATGCTATGCTAATTTTTGGGTACTAGATAATTTATACCAGTGGTTAACTTGAGATGAGATGTCCAAACATGTAGGGATTAAGGTAGGTTTGGGTTATTAGTTGCTTAGCTGGTTCTTTTTTTTTATTTAGTAGACTTCCCAGGTTCCTAGCTAAGAGCCAGACCTTATAATAGTTTGTCTCCGTACAATAATTCATACACTCTCCTAGCTGTGATCCCAATCCAGGCAAGTAGTAATTGTGTGACCACAATCATCCTATTAACGATAGTAAAAAGGTGAGCATCTGTAGCACAGTGTTTTGACCATGAGCTGGGCTGTCTGTGTGGCCAAGGAATAGTAACAAATGCTCCTGGGACAGTCAGTTACACATTTTAAGTGTCTCTGTCAGGCAGCTGTAGGCGAAATTCAGCCTATTTTTCTTCTCTTTTTCATCACTGACTGTAAGGGATTGCTGCTAAGAACCCTTGTTTGGTTCATGAAAATTTTGCTATGATACTCTCCCAAACTTTCTAATTAATGGATTAGTTACTCCTAATTATGTTATAATTAATTTGTAATGGCAATAATAATTAAACATCTAGTTTAACAATAAATTAGGGACATGGAAAATAATGTGTATAAGCTCTATTTTTTGTGATGCTCCATGGATTTCTCTTGGAAAGTTAGTGAGAACTCATAGGAATACATGTGCATTATGCGTGTCCTCATGTGTGTGTTCACATGAACAACGCACATCAGATTATCACTTCTCCGACTGCCTGAGCTCTGCAAACAGAAAGTCTTTGTACATGCTAAGTTTCTGATTTTATACCAGGAGTGAACTCAGCAAGGAATTCACACATACATAGGTAGAAGTCAGGAATAAGTTGCTGGGTTGAGAGGATTTTTCACATGTAAAATTGATCATTTTGTATTTTGTTTTCAAACTCTGCTTTCATTATGTGCCATAGTACACTGTATGCACAACACTCACTAAAAACGTGTCCCTGGTCAAAACACACAGTGTTTAGGACCAGAGAACTGAACAGGCACTCCCAGCAGTGCAGCTGAGGAGGGAGAACACAGCTCTGGCTGCTAAAGCTCTGGCTCTGCGAAGAGCAAATGTGTAACTCATTTCTTATTCACTCTTTCTCTTGGTAAATTTAGCA
>JANHGB010051045.1:0-14859 GCA_026283785.1 Coracopsis vasa | reverse complement strand
GGGCTTGGAGCAACCTGCTCTAGTGGAAGGTGTCCCTGCCCATGGCAGGGGGTTGGAACTGGATGAGCTTTAAGGTCACTTCTGACCCAAACTATTCCATGATTCTATAAATACTCTAGAACTTCAGTTTTCTCCATCTTATTGAGGCTGAGAACTGGTTTGAGACTTCTTTACCCCCTGCTTTCCAAATGCTGGCCGAGGGCTCAGCAGAAGCACATATTAGGTTTAATCATGCTAAATCACAGAAAAATGTTTCTGGAGAGACCATGTTATCCATCCTGTTTGTCAGCTGGTCTCTGGTTCTTAAACAGAGGACTGAGATTTTGAAGTGAAATGAATGGCTCACTTAGCTGCCATGCTGTCAGGTCAGGTTTGTCAGGTGAAAAAGGAGGATTTAGTTTAAATATTGAGGGGGACATTTTTCAAATGTACTGTACGTTTGTCTTGTAAGCACTTTAAAGAAATATTTACATTTTCCTGTCAGCAGGGAAGCTGTGAATATTATTATTCACCCTTTCACTCCTACCTAATTGAGCCATAGAGCAAGGAGCGTGCTAAGGCTCTGCAGGGTTGCTTAGGGCTGTTATGGTTAGCGTTCTGGTGTGTACAGCAAGTGTAACAAGAGCATAAACATGTTGTAAGTATGGGTCTTTTTAATTTTTTACTTCAAGTGAAGTGATGAGGTAGGCTGTATGGAGACACGCTGAGAAAGTTGGGGCTGTTTGGCCAGGGGAAAAGAAGCTGCATGGAGACCTCAGAGCAGCTTCTAATATCTGAAGGGGGCTACAAGGATGCTGGAGAGGGACTCTTTGTCAGGGGCTGCAGTCATAAGACAAGGGGTGATGGGTTCAGACTGAAACAGGGGAAGTTCAGGTTGGATCTAAGGAAGAAGTTCTTTACTGTGAGGGTGCTGGGGCGCTGGCACAGGGTGCCCAGAGAAGCTGTGGCTGCCCCATCCTTGGCAGTATTCAAGGCCAGGTTGGATAAGCCTTGGGTGACATGGCCTAGTGTGAGGCATCCTTGCCCATGGCAGGGGATTGGAACTGGATGATCTTAAGGTCTTTTCCCACCCAAACTATTCTGTGATTCTATGAGTCTATAAGGCCCAGTTGGAGCTTCTGCTTAATAACAAAGAGCAGCATAAGTTCTGTTTCTGTCTTAATCTGATATTCGTGAACTGCAGGTGTCCCCAGGGCTTTGTGAGCTGTCTCATCCCAGACCTGTGATTGCTTTGGTCTTGGTTCTCTGGGCAGACTCTGGAACCCACGAACAACGAAAGAGCATCATCTGCATGGAGTTAGACTGGTAGAAATGAGAGAGGAATATGTTTAGAAGAAAGCTCCATGAGGGTGGGACTCAGTTCTGTTTTCAGCTGAGTCCAAATTCCTCTTGCCTCATCTTAGCACACACGTCGCGTCTTTGTGGAACTTTCAGCAGAATCGATCAAGCCCATTTTGATTTACACAAGCATAAAAAAGAGAGATGTGTCCCTTTCAAGATGAAATGATTCTTTTAAATGAGCTGTGCTTGTTTATGATAGTTTTCAAGTCCCTCGCTCTGGCAAGGGAGGCAGAACATCTGTAGCTCAGGTTTTTGAGGAGTGAGGGGAACTAATTGCCTCCAGTTTGGTTAAAATACAGCGTTGATTATGCTTTTATACAATAGCGATGCACAGCACGACAGGGCAGCTTGGGCTCCACACATGGGTTGTGTTTTTAGTGGGGGAGAAGTGAATTGGCACAGACATGGGATATTTTATCCTAGTCTGTATTCATTTGCAGTGAGTACACTCCTGAACAAGTACGTGCGATAGCAGAGCCAGAGCTGGGTTGGCAATTTAGGTCCAAATCTCAAGGTGGCAACTGCATGAGAAAACCCAGGTAGCTATACATGTTTACCCATCACTGAGCCCCACATAGGCCAAGTTCTCACTGTATGACATTCCTTAGGAGATTGAGACATCACACAGGGAGTTCTGCCCCTTTTCCCTGCTGATGCTCCAGTTGTCATTCAAAACCGCATCCAGGTTAGTGCTGACTGGCCTGGCTGAGCCCTGTAGACAAAGGAAAGGTATTAGGGGTGATTTCTTTCCCAAACGTTTGCATTTGAAAGAGGTTTATTTGAGGTTCAGCTCTGTCAACCCTTAATCTGGAGACACAATGCGGTGGTGTTGAAGTCCTGATTTAAGTGTGCTTAAATGCTATCCATTAACCCAGCTCATTAGGGACTTGGGGAGCACCTACAAGTTTCATGCCTCCTCTTAACACAGGGTTTCTCCACAGCTCAGATTTTGTGTCACAAGTTGACTTTGGAATGTTTCCACTATTTTCCACACTATTCTATTGTACATATGGGGGAAAAGCACTGTCCCATCTGAGATTGTCAATGTCTTTGTCACAGTTATTATCAGAAACCAAATCACAAAAAGCCAGTTACAAAACCAGAAGCAGGCAGAATCACAACAAGCGCGTTCTGGCAGTCTCAAAACTTGCGGTAGTTTTATACCCAGTTAAAGGGGATTTGATATCAAATTCGATATTTGTAGTGCATGTAGAGCCTGATCTGCCACAGCAACACATTTTGGGGGATGGCATAGCAGACGCTGACAGAATGTAGATACTGCTGCTTAACTTGTGAAGACAAAGTTAAATAATTCATTAAGGGAAAACTAAGAGACTTGACAAAGCTCCCCATTTATTTGCACCTCCTAAAGGACGTCCTGTCAGTCTTCAGTGGTAAATGATAGACAAGCGTGTACTCTGATATTTGGAGTTGATGGGGAAAAATTGAATTCCCAATTAAAAGTGTAATTTAGTTTCACATTCTGGCTTTAAAATACATCATCCTTCATCCCTTGTCATGAGTCATGAACTTTCCTGCATGACTGAGAGAGAATAAATGAATATCTATTAAGATCTTTCTCTATCTTTTTTTTTTTTCCTTAAAATAGTAGCATTTTAGCTCATTGATAGACACTGTTTAATATAATTTTGGTACTTTGCAAGATGAAGCCTCAATCAGCAGGTTTGGAGGCTTTTCACAATGTACCTGTGGAAGATGGTACCAAAAGTGAGAGCACAGATTGCTTGTGTTTACTAATGCTTCTGACTGATGCTGAATCAGATCTACATGAAAGAAAGAAAGGGGTCTGGCAACATGTCCATTCTGGTAATGCTAAAGCTATTTTTCCCTTTTAATTGGGAAGAAAGATGTCTCCTGGAGACTAAGCCAATCTGTAATTGAAAGTTGTAGTTGAATATGAAAACACCTTGTCAGTCATCTTTGAATCCTTAAAAACAGACAAGCTGCCTCAAAACTCTACTAATTATGGGTCATAATGTAGCATCATGTAAGCACCTTGATTTAAAATCTCAGATTGAAGTGTGGCTATGGTTTTTCTATCAGGTACATCCTCAGTCTGTCTGTAGGACTCTTCTGGAGTTTAATCTAATGTCTTTTGCATAGAAAAATAGAATCATTTTAGAGAAGTCATCAGCGATGAAGCTACTGATCCAGGCAATGTTATTCCAGTTTCAGTTTCCATTAGTGGTGTTGTTATTACTGTAGAACTTTTACAGCTGACAATGGTCATGAATATGGTTTTTATTACTAAATATATAAATACGCAGCCTAAAAGGATTTGTGTGGAAAGTTAACATTTAATTTCACTGTTGGTAGATTGCCATCATTCAGTTTTCTGCCATGATTACTGATTGCTTTTGAATGCTCTGTGCCTTACTTCGAGCTCAGAAGCTGAATTGAATGGGTTTTTTTAACCTCCCATCAAAAATAATTCCAGGGAAGCCACCGTTGCTATTCAGGGCAAAATGTGCCTTTTACAGCTCATTTTTTGCAGTCAGCTGAGCTGACGGCACTTGCGCCAGCAGACAACCCCACTGCTGGTTTCAGGCATCTGTCCATCTGGGGAAGCAGGGCTGGAAAGCACACAAATGCACTCCAGATGTGTGCTTGAAGGAGATGATGGCCCTTCTTCCCCATTACCTAAGTCCGAGGAGCACGAAGGCTTCCAAACAGTTATATGGTGCTGCAGTGCGTAATGTCCTCTGCTCGTTGTGTCTCTTCCCAGTGGGATGGGCTTGCCTGGTGTAACTCCTGGGGTTGGTGTGTTCCCTGGTTTTCTTGGTGGATCTCTGGAAGCTGCTGGAGAGGGTTCAGCAGTTCTTGGGTGCTGATCTTTAAAGATATAACTAAAATCTTTAAAGAATCCCTTGGCTGATCCTCCTTTGGCTGAGGGAGGTGACCGAATCATAGCCCAGTACCATATGACAGCCGTGGTGACTGCGTGCTCAGCTCCTACCCTGGGGCTGGTTTTTGGCAACTCTCAGTGTTGCCTGGCCACAGGGATTGAGAAGATGCCAAAAGAAGATGAGCAAAACTGTAAACCAGCAGCTGGGGAGAATGATGGTTTTCTGCACAGGGTTAGGTACATTTTTGCTGGGGATTTCCATGGGCAACTTCTCCTCTTGAAATGACCGTGGGCTTTTGCAGCCAAAGAGACCTTCAAAGGGATGTGACCTGCACTTCAGTTTATATAACCTCTCATTGCTGTTGGAAAATGTAAAAACATCAGGCTGATGCTTTTGTGTGAGTTTAAGTGGCTTCAGAAGCCTTCATAGCTTATTGCTGACCTGGAAAAAATTAGGGAGAGGAGGGGGCTTCCTCCAGCAGCCTTGTACTGGCAAGTAGGCTGGGGACATTTTTAGTACCTAGAGATTCCAGAAATAATAAGCAACTTATGATGCTTCCTCCTGAAATCTGATTTTAATTATGGCTTTGGAACAGTGTTCCTGCACTGGACTCATATCTCAGCCCGTTGAAATGAAATTGCAGAGATGAGAATCACTCTTGTATTCTTTGTCTGTCAAATACCTTCTCCCGAGCTTCTGCTATTTTCAGCCCTGTGAGTTGAGGGTTCAGGATGCTCCTCTTCTTACTTTACTACAGATTGTTTTGACATTATATACAGGCAGAATTAACACCCAGAGTAGCAATATTGAGATTAATCCGAGCTGTCCATCTCACCTTTATTGTCTTGGCACTGTTTAGCTGCCACTGTGGAAGATGCTGAAGTCAGGGATAACTTAGGACCATTTCTGTGGGCAGCAGCAGCAGCAGAGTGAGGGGAGGGAACATGGGCTGGAACAAAACAGAAAACTCATTAAAAACCAAAACCAGTTTTGTCTCATCAAAAACTAAGTAGAATTGCAATTTAATTAAAGGGTATGGTCTGTGCAGAGTATTTGCTGTTACTAAAAATCCCACGCAGAGGAAAGTGAGGATGCATATCCTGCTCTTCCCACCTTCCCTCTCCCCACCAGCCCATGCCCATATGCAGAGGATCAGATGGGAGGTGCAGCCTGGCTGGAGGTGCTGGGGAGCAGAGCTGGGTGCTGTGCCCAGCCTCTGCCCTTCATAGTTTATTCCTCACCATCCTTGTCTTGCTCATTTCAGGTCATCACCCTGCATTCACAGAATCATACAATCATAGAATAGTTAAGGTTGGAAAGGACCTTAAGATCATCCAGTTCCAACAGCCTGCCATGGGCAGGGACCAGCAGAACAGATCACTGGCCCTGTGGTTTGAGGGACAGTTGTCAATAATAATACAATCTAACACAAAATAATCATCCAGGACTTGAAATGTTTCAATCCATTCAGGTATTCAGTGCATGCTGCAGCAAAGCCAAAGGGCATTGTTGTTTTGGTTGGGGTTTTTTCAGTTTGCCCTTTTAGAAGTGGGTGATGTTTCTATAAAAGGTTTTTGACAGACAAGGAGAAGACAGAATTTGTTTTATTACCTTCTGGATTAGGCTTTGAATCTCATTTTCAACTCTAAGCACTTCTGCTTCACCTGAAAAATACACAGGCAGTCTTAAATGGACCCTTACATCCAGGCTTATGCTTTTATGTAAATATGTTTTGTGTGCCAGTTGCCCATTAACACAAGGTCACAAATGAAGTTTCTCATGTATTTACATTCCATCTGAACATGAATTGCAGGCAACCGCTGATGGCACAAGTGCGTCTATTCAGGATTCATATGGGCTTTATGTCTCTATTAGCATAGGAGCATCAGTACATTCACTGTGATAGGTCGAAGCATTAGATGCTGATACAGGATTTTTCCATATTTCTAAACATGGATAGGTTTTAAGAGGGAATTTTGTCTGGCTTCTTGATTGGGTTTTTCCAAACTAAATTATCTTTAAGCTTTTTTCCCCTTTTTCATACTATTACTTTAATTCTAGTTCAAACTTTACTTGGACATTCGTCTTCACAAAACGTTTTGCCAAAGACAGCATAGAAAAGCATGTGTAGTCATGACATTATTGATCTTTATAGATATTAAGCTTGCTGATTCTGTTGTGAAATAGGTAAAATAATACATTCATTTTACAGATGGGCAAATGCTTTAATTTGGTTTCCCCTCTCAATTTTTCCAAGTAACGCTGTGAGTCAATAAGTAATATCATCCATGACTCTGGAGCCTATTATATAAATATATTTCATGCACATGTGTGTAGGATCATTATATACGTATAACCACATCATCTGTAAGTGGCAGCTAGTTTTGGATATGATGCTATTGCACATGTATTAAAATAGGCTGGTTGCTGTGTTGTCCAGAGTCTTCATCAGTGATGCAGTGAATGAGGATACACATGGATGCCTCGTGGTTGTACGTGCAGGGGATGCCTGAATATCATCCACATGGGATTCCTCCTGCCTGCTCCCTGTCCCCCCCAGCACTGTGGGCTGTTCTTGAGCAGTCATCCCCAGCCTGACTGACAGCATCTCTCCAGACACCCCTGTGTCAGCAAAACCTTTTGAGTTGAATGAAGAGAAACCTGGCTCTGTTTTCTTCTTCCTCCTCCTCCTCCTCTTGGATGCTCTCAGTGGAGTGTGACTGGGAAGGGTCTGTCTTGGGTGAGTTCTGTGGGAGTGAAACATCAACACATTTTCTTTGGATCAGGGAAGGTTTGGTTATTCACTGTTCAAGCTGAAGTTCTCTCAAAAGCTTTTACTTGAATGTGAATGTCTTTTAGCAGTAAAATTAGACAGAATTTGGCATATGCGTTTGCAATATGAGAGAAGAGGAGCGAGGCAGAACTACCAGTTTTTGGTTTTCCTTTAGGAGGTGTCCAATGTGGTGACATACTGGGTATTTTAGAGTTGAAATTTGAAGAGAACTCATTTGGCACTTGTAATATTTTTCCAAAGTCTGATTTTAATCAGCCAAATAACTGAAACCAACTCCTCCCAAGAATCCATCATAAAACCTAGTTTCTTGCTCAATATGTTTGCTTTCTGAGCTAGCTCCTTGGCCAATTTTCCAATGGAAGATTGCCCTTCTTTCCCATGGGAGCGATTCCCTTAGCATAAGTGAACGCCCAAGTGAAATGAGGCTTGTGTACCAGTGCCTGTCATCAGCCTGCACTTACTGCATGGCAGGGTTTAAGGATGAAGGAAGCCAGCAGAGACCCTGCAGCCACTTTTAAGCACCATGAGAGAATTCCCTGGCATTGGGTTACCCAAGGCTGATGCTCCTCTGGTGTACACTGGACTGCTTGGTGGCACGGGGCTGTAGTGGGAGGAGCTGCGTGGCATTAGGTGATGGGACAAACCCAGTGACAGCTCAGCACCACAGCCTTCTCCTGCTCTGGAATGAGATCTCCTGTGCTCCCTCAGTGAGACACAGGCAGCCCAGCAAAGGAGCATGCACCAAATCAATGAGCCTCACACCACATGTCTGAGTTTTCACAGGCTTAATGTCAGCATGGAGATGCATAATGGTCCATGTTACTGGTCCCTAGAAGACCATAAACTAGTGGAAATCAGAATACCCTTTAAATTGCTGTGATTTAAACCTAGGGTCAGTCTTTTCTTCTTAAAATCCTGGGAGTCACTGAAGCAGAAAGAACTGCACCAGTGACTGAAGTCTCTACATTTTCCTCAACTATTCTCTTTCCCAGCAAGGAGCTGCTTATACTTCTCCTAGACCTTATAAACACTGCATGTTTACATGAGAGTGAGTTGAATTCTCTATCTCATGTCTCACCAAGAAAGCAAAGTCCCAATTTCTGATTGCAGTGCCTTTGTAATGACAAGTAGTATTTTAGGGGACAGAAATAACATAGCTGAATCATTAGGTCACAGTTTGAGTTTCTGATCTCAGTTGGAGTTTTAGGGGCAGGCACTTGCAAGTGGAACAATTACTCTTCTAGAAGAATTCCACAGTTCCTTGATTGTTAAGGAAACACTGGAGAGAAGAAGAAAATGTGACACTTTCAGGATGCCTGAAAGTAATACGGATCAACTGCTTATAAAGAGCAACCCGCATTGACTTGATAACCTCTCCTGATATCATTAGGACCATTATAGACACTAACCAAACTGCCTTCAGGAACTTCCTTCTGAAGAGGCAAAAAGGAAGAAACTGAGAAACAAAAACGTGGTTTCATCCATCAGGAGCAGAACAGCTCTTTTGGCGGTCTCAGCCATATAACTTCTGTCTTCCCTTTTGATAAAGCCTCATTTCTTAAAGGTGCTGTTCCAGTCCATCAGTTAGATGTGAAGGCAGCACGCAACTGGTGTCAAGGCTGGCACCACAGGGCTATCACTGCTGCAGGGGAGCGACATGGGATGACGTGATGCTGGGCTCAGCCACAGAGGAGGGCTTTGCATGAAGGGCTGGTGTCTGCTGCTGCGTGTCTGGTTCATGGTGTGTAGCATTCATTTGAATTGGAGACGTGTACAGGAGTCTTCACTCTTGGTTAGTGAGAAAAGTGCTTGTTGCATTAGGTCAAACCGTGTCCTCATTTGTGTCTGTGAGCCCCGCGGGAGCAAACGTGGGTAGTGCGGCCTCGCAGGGTCATGCTGGTCTTTTGTCACCTCAAGAGTGTGTATTGTGTAAATGTGGTGGTTACTGTCTGACTGTATTTTATTCAGGAATCAGTCAAGATCGATTTGTTTAACCAAACCCAGTCAGGCTTTCACTACAGAGGGGCAACATTATGAACTGCAGCATCTATAGTCAATGGCACAGATTATGTTTTGCTGCCTTTCTGCAATAGAGCAGCACTAGCTGCAAAACCAGAGAGCTCGGCACCCTATGGCTCCTGAAAACACACTTAATACATCTCCTTATCAATGGACAGCAATGATGAACCCTACCTCTATTCCTGACACATCAGTAACACCAATACTGGTCATGCTGGAGCATAAATGTGCTCTGTGCATGCTCCATAATCTAAAATCTGTTGATGGTTTTGAAAAGCTGGATAAAATGATTTGATTTAATTTAAATTCAAGGCAGATCTTTAACGTGAGATTTGCTCATTTTAATTCTTCCAGGTATCTGAGATTTCTATTCTGTATTGGTCCAACAAAGGTCTTAAAAATCCAGACTTAAATGGTAGGATTTTTTGCTGATATAAGTCCCATAAAATTCATCCCCACCAGCAAGTTTTTCTTATGAGGGTTAAAGCAGTGCTTGCAACACGTACTTCAGGGTTAGGGTTTTGGCCAGAGGGCAGAGTGATCATAGAATACAAAGGCTGCATAGTTTTCAGTTAGACAAAACGTGTAAAGCTAAACTTCATGCAGAGACTTTTGTTGCAAGCACACACATTTTCTGCTCTTATGGATGACTAGAAGTGTGTATTTAGCCACATGGGTTATTAAATACAACTCAGTTAATGGCATTTTCCTCCCTTCCAGAGGTCTCCCACACCACATTGTTTCTTAGTGGCATTTAGGTCTCTCTTCCCGTTATACCAGACACCCTCAAACATGTGTGATGAGATCTCCACCAGCAGCAAACATGTTGGTCTGGTGCAAGGGTTCACAAATAAAGCTTCCTAAGGGTTGCATCACAGTGCTGCCTGGGAAGTGTGGGTTTGGTAGCCAGACAAAACATCCTTGTTCATTGTATTTGGATGTTTATTGTGGGCTTCAGCCACTTTCTTACAGATTTGAACAGGAATTTCCAACCTTCCCCAAGCTTTTAGCTGATGTGCAGTAAGAATCACATTTGCATCTTTCTTGTTTGATCCTTTTAGCCAAACCTAAACTATCTTCAGTTAATTCTAGTCATACTTAGAATAGAGTTTTAATTTTGCTCCTGTTGCCAGGATTGCTTTGGTGTGCCAGCCCTGCTTAGTGCAGTGCATAAGGAATGTGGAAAATTCAGCCTTTTTTACAGTAAAGCCAAAATATACTTTATTCCTGTTGATGTAATTTCACAATGATGGAATGTACTCTCTTTTTCTTGTAAATGCTTCCTAATTTTGTGTCTAACCCTGTTGTGTTTCAGTCAAAGGATAATTGCAATCAGTTACAAATCTGACAAGTGACAACCATTCTCATTTACTCTAACCCCTGGGTGCTTTTCCAGAGGTCAAAATACACTAAGATTTAAATGAAAGATCTGTTGGAAGCACCAGTTCTTCTTAAGGGCTTTTTACCTGCAGAGGTGGAATTTATTTGATGAACAAAGAATAAGACTCGCAGATCATTGCAAATCTGTAGCGAGATTGTCTTAACTTTTGAGAAAGGCTTTTCTTAGGATGGGGATTCAAATGGGAGAATTTGGGCTGGGTAAGAACAATAACAAAAATCCACTCAGTTTTTGGGAGGAGGCAAAGGAGCGGGACAGCGCTCATCCTTTGGGACAGACTCTTACCAGTGTCTCCAATCTCTCCCCACAGCCCTTTACTTGCTGTCTGCTTTGCTGCCTCCTGCGGAGTCCCAGGAATAGCCCTGCTGACACTGGGAGTAAACCCTCTCACCGGGGCCCTGGGAGCCTTCAACATCTTCTTGTACACGTGTTGCTACACACCCATGAAGAGAATGAGCATCGCCAACACGTGGGTAGGAGCTGTCGTCGGGGCCATTCCCCCCGTCATGGGCTGGACGGCGGCTACCGGTAGTCTCGATGCTGGTGAGTATGAAACAGTCATACAAGCAGTTAACATCATTGCCTTAGGAATAACTAAAAAGACCTACTCAAAAGGCAGTAAACCTCATGCTTTATGCTTGGTGACCTGACACTGCTTTGAAAGCAGATATATTCTGCTGTTTGCAATGCCAAAGTCTGTTACAGTGTGGTACCATGAGGACCAAATGAGTAGACATTCTCCTTACAGCACATTTCAGGGGCAAGCAGGAGCTGATGAAAGATTGTGTTCTATTGAATATTAGTTTAAGCCATCTTAAAAAAATAATCTAGAAGGAAAATAACATCTTTGGGGTTCATAGGGAAGAAAATGTTGCATCATTTGGGGATTAAAACCATACTCGGTAAGATCCAGCTTCGGGAGCTTGCAGCTGGAAAATTCCCAGTTGTGTTTATTAGTGTCTTTCCACAAGCCACAAAATATCCTAGGAAGATAAATTTATTGGTGTGTTTCTTAATTGCCTATTTTGAAAGTCTTAAGTTCTAAATGTTCCTTCTCCCCTCCTTGAAAAGCAAACGAAGATTTCTATTTTAGTAACTGTGAACCAGTTTTACATCCCTCGTAAAACACTGATCTCTTCAGCAGCTAAACTCTGACACAATTGGGGCTTGTTTTTCCTGCCAGCTAGAAACTTAAGAATCCAAGTGGCTCCACATACTTATATTCTGAAGGAACTAATGAAGTTCAATTAACAGGTCTGTTAAGAATTGTTTTAGCTGACGCTCATCCCACAGCGTGGCATATTTAAGTCTTGAATAATACTTTCAACAACAAGGCTTTTAGCCAGAAGTTACCAGAATCTGTGCAAAATCCATTCTTCATTTGTGCTGTGCACTTCCTATGAAAGTCAGTATGAATTGGCTTGAAGTACTCCTGTTCTGATACGGATCTAATCCGTGGCTGGGATGAAAGGTTTTGTGGTGGTTTCTTTTTAATGTATACTTCTCCTATACAAACATTCTCTTCTCTGAAAGCTATTTTTATGTTTAGACCTATAAATGCTATGCATGTGTATGTATAGGATCTCATGTTAAGGAATGCATAAGTTGTCATTGGAAGCTCTATATTTCTAAAGAGAAGAGAGTGAATGATGCCTAGACCTTGGATCTTTTGTTTAGGGCTTTCTGTTTGGTTTTGGCACCTCGTTGCAGAGTTGATGTTAGAACTTTGTGTTCTAACATCATGCGCCTGTGCTTCACCTGCGAAGTCCAGCCTGGAGGAGCAGGAGTGAAAACCTCTTATCCCACCAGTGCCCTTGCTGTAGAGGCTGTCACAGTTCAGGTGTTCACCCCTGGGTTTAAAATGGCAGTTAAACTGCTGCAGTTAAAGCCCAGCACATTAAAGTAAACTGGCACTGATTTTCATTATCTTCAATTTGTCAAGTTACAACTTGCCCTTGGAGACCTGCTTTGCAAGGAGCTTAAACTGTCCCTGTATGGCAGCTGGGCAGGCAGCAAACAGCACCACTGGTGTCCCAAGTAAGCTCTTCCTCTCTAATTTGCAACTGAGTTATGGTTACATGTCCCTCTGCCAGCTCTGGAGGGGATAATCCCTGGTAGTGATGCCATCAGTGGAAGATGATAACTTTAAACCACTTGGTCAGAACATGATGGTCTGCGCTGGTGTGTAACTCGGTGTTGTATTGTTTGCTCTGGGTAGCTAAAACTCTACAGTCACCTCCCAGCCTGTGTCAGTGAGCCCAGGCAGCTTGTTTAATAGGGAAAGAAATGTTAGTGAGTTGCTACTGGTCTTTGTAATAGTGGATACCTGGGTAGAGTCCTGAAAATGGTGACCTGGATGTCACATTTAGTGCATTTCAGTATTAAAAAACAAAACTAAAAATCCCACACAAACTCTTTTAGAAAGAAAAGAGAGAAATAGAAGAAAAGGATTGCATTGGAGACTGTGATTTGCCCAGAGAAGCTGTGGCTGCCCCATCCCTGGAAGCATTCAGGGCCAGTTTGGATAGGGTTTGAAGCAACCTGGTCTAGTGAAAGGTGACCCTGCCCATGGCAGGGGGTTGGAACTGGTCCCTTCCAGCCCAAACCATTCTGTGATTTTCAGTGTTAAACTTTTTACTGTTACAAACAAGAAGAGCTTTCAAACCTGGCAGCATCAAACCCATGCAGAGTACAAGCATGCGTCCGCGTGACGACGTGCAGACCTGCATCCCTCCTTTAACCAGCCAACCCGCAGTTGTTGAACTCATTAATAATGTGTAATTAGCTTGGAGACTTAACCTAGTTTTCAGTAGAGGTGTGAAAATGCATTTGCACCTCGTTTAAAAAAAAAAAGAAGAAAATCATTTCACTCTATAACAAAGAGGAATGTGAAGGGAGGGAGGCAGGAAACTAATGAGAAGGTTGGTTCTCACCACTTAACTGGTGGCTTTTTGAGTTTACCTTTTCCTGTGGATTTTCTCTCCTTGTAATCTTCTCACAGCAGCCACATTGTTGTACATGTTGCTGTTGTAGGGAAAACAATACTTAAGTGTAGACCTTTTATTGGCATTTGAGGGGGGGTAACCAAGTGTTACGCTGTATTGTGTGGTACCTTGGGATAGCCATGTCTGCACACCTCCGTCACGTCAGGAACTCCATAGCCTCACCGGTGCCGTTCATGGACACTGATGTGAGCTACTCGTGGCTGTTTGAGTTGGACAGGACAAAGGGAATGGCTTTAACCTGCCAGAGGGGAGACTGAGATGAGCTCTTAGGCAGAAGTTCTTCTCTGTGAGGGTGCTGAGGCACTGGAATAGGTTGCCCAGGGAAGCTGTGAATGCTCCATCCATGGCGGTGTTCAAGGCCAGGTTGGACAGAGTCTTGGGTGACATGGTTTAGTGTGAGGTGTCCCTGCCCGTGGCAGGGGGGATTGGAACTAGATGATCTTAAGGTCCTTTCTAACCCTAACTATTCTATGACTCTATGGTTCTATGTGCTTCTCTGTCTGCCTGCTCCTGTTTTGCTTGTTCCTTTGGGCAGTCAGCACATTTGGACAAGAGCATCTTTTCCTCCTTCCCTCTGCAGCCTTAAGCCTTGTGCTAGGAGGATTAGGGGGCCTACTGAAATCCAAACCAGAACCACACAGTTACATCCTAACACAGAACAACAGGTTTTTTCTCCACTTTTTCTCAACTGAGTTTTAAATCAGCAGATAAGCCAGAGCAGCCAGAGCATGTAATCAGCATGCTAGTGTTATGCAGAGGCTATGAGTGATTTTGCATACCACTATTTTGGGCTAGTTCTTTCCTGATACCTTAAATATCCTGATTTTCTGACAGTTTGGTGGTTTTTTTTTAATACTCAGCTTTTACATTTTAACCTTGTCAGGGTTATTCCCTGTCTCTCGTGGGTTGATTAGTTGGAAAGCTGGGGCTAGATTAGTCCTTGTGTGCAGAGCTGTTGACAGCTTTTCCCCACACCTGGCAGTTTCATTGACAAAACTCGACTCCAGAAATATTCTGCTATTTTTACTTTCCTTCTTTTTTTTTTTCTCTTTTCTTTTTTTGGCTGCTTGAGCTGTTTCTGAGCAATTTTCTAGGATCATATTTCTGCTGTCTGCAGATTCTGCTGAAGTCTGCTGTTTCCCTGACTCATTTTGTCCCTTGCAAACAGCCAGTGATGTGCTCTCTTAGAAAACTGCATTACAGCGGAAGACCAGGTCTTCAAAAGAAACAGATATGAATAACTTGGAATTCTGAACACTCCATGGGGCTTTCTGGATTCAATAGCTTCCTGGCTTCATTTCAGGGATGGAGCATTTATCACTTCTTTGGGCAACCTGTTCCAGTGCCTCACAACCCTCACAGTAAAGAACTTCTTCCTTGTATCTAACCTGAGTTTCTGTTGCTTAAGTTTGAGCTCATTACTCACCTCCTCCT
>JANHGB010051043.1:0-22939 GCA_026283785.1 Coracopsis vasa | reverse complement strand
AGAGCTCTGTTTTGCACTGGGGACAGTTTTTAATAGTTCTAGGTCATGTGGTAATGTGTGATTTCCAGCTTAATATACTTTGTGGGTGACAAATTATGTCACACTTCATAGAAGCTTCTACTTACAAAGATAAATAGATGCTTTGTAAACTTTTGCCTAAAATAACTCTCATAAGACTGTAGTGTTAAGCAGTGTTCTCAAAGAAGCTTTGATTTCTTTACCTTGGTTTTAGTCCTTACTTGTGTCAGAGTTGGCTTCCTATAAAAAGACATGCCTTCAGTTGCTGCTTTTTTTAAGAGAGATGGACGTGGGGCTGCATTCCTGATTTCTTGGGTGTTCCTTGGGGCTTTTCAAATCTAAGGATTTGTTATTGGTTAAGTCTCTGGGAATTGGGGAAGCACAGAGTAGGAGAGGAATATGCCTTTAAAAATGAATAATAGAAATATTTGTCTGCTTGAAGCAATATGCTTCAGGTTTTCCTGTAAAGGAAAATCACAGATGGTGCTTCTTTGCCTTCTATAGAACTGTTACTACAGGTGTGTAGCAGGTGAAAATCAATGAAGTAAATGGAAGTACAGAGTTGGGATTCTGTAACATGTGCCTACAATGCACATACTAGAGGGCTTGTTGAGAAAAAAAGTCTTTGTTATAAGGATTAAAGCTTCTCTATCAAAAGCTGTTTGAGATCCAACTCTAGTCGTACATTCCCTCAACAAAACAAAAACCGTCTGAAGAAGATCTGATTAGCCTGTGATAAAGACCACACTGATGGACAAATAACAATCTGAGATCAGTGTGTGCTTCATAAGGCACTAAAAGATTAATCTCTTCAAAAGCTTCAGAAGTAACAATCTAGAAACGTTTTGATGGAAGAAGGGGAAGGGTGTAGGGATGATTGTGAATGTCACATCTCTCCCTCACTGAAAACCATGAGGATCACCCTGGATATACACTGCCCTGCTTGTATTGAATTAACAGAAATATTGATGAATGCTTCTGGAGAATTCCTCCAAAACCTGCATGTAGAACAACGTAGCACAGCATTGCGTCTGTTTGGCTCATGATTTCTAATGAAACTGCAGTCAACCCATTAGCTGAAGTCTGATCTTGAAAGTAGTATTTGTGTAATTGGAGATGAAGCTGAACTGTGCTTAAGAAGGAGAAAAATTGTCAAATTTCAAATGGATTTGATGGTACAAAGAGGACAGTATCAGATCTTGGATTATAATTGATCCATGTTATTTTTGCTTATCCCAAGATCCAATCTGCAGAAAAGCAGACTTATGAAAAATTAATAACAGGCTTATCTGTAGAAGTATTTTTCTCTGTGGACTATGGTAATGGTTTGATGCTATTGAAATACATTAAGGCTCATTTTGATCAGTGATAGCCTTCTTCCCTTTCACCTGCAAATAGTAAATACCAAAAAAATCAACGTTAGGAGGGGAGGCACAGACAGCTGATGACTTAAATGTTGACAGAAGAGGCAGGATTTAAATAAATGTTTTGTATAATGCAAATTTAAAGTGTAGTGTTTGAAAAGCTGCTATCAAAATAAGCTGAAGCTGGTGTGCTTTGTAATGGGTGCCGTTTCCTGGCTAAGCAGAAGCACGCAGAGCTATGCTCACCTGTTTGAGCTGGACTTTGGGAAGTACTTTGAGACTGAAGTTAAAGCCTCTATTCCTAAATATTGTGGAGCTTCCGAACTTTGAAGCATTTCTGTGTCTGGCATGTTAAAGGTGGGGTTTCAGCTGTCTTTAGTTAGCTGAAGTGGAAATTGTATCACACTTTGCCCTTTCTATTAGATGCTTCACAGGTGAAGAAGCAGTTGCGTAAACATGGGAAAATATAAGGAACTGATCTAATTTTTTATTAAATAGTGTAAAAGTACAAATAAGCAATAATGGGCAATTTCTGTTTTTCTGAGATGTATGATTCCCCTTCCTGTGTAGACTTTATTTACAAGGTCTTTCTTCCTTATCATGGTCACCACAAATCATGGTCACCACCATGAAAGTGCCTTTCCTCACCTGTGTAACTACATAGTTACTAAATTCAGTTCTGGATGGCTCACCTCTTTCTGTAGCTCATGTCACACTTTTTATGTTCTGCAGGATCAAAACCCTTCTCCTAACGTTCCTCGCGTTCCTGTTTCTGTCCCGGGCACTGGTGTGAGTGCCCAGGCTCCCAACGTCTCCATGGCAGGTAACCACAGCAACCCACCTTATCTCAGCAATCAGCAGCAAGCAGCAGTGATGAAGCAGCACCGAATGCTGATGGACCAGCAGAAGCAGAGAGAGCAGCAACAAAAGCACTTGCTCATGGAGCAACAGAAGCAGCAATTCCTAATGGAGCAGAGACAGCAACATCTTCTGGCTGAGCAGGTGAGGGAAGCAGCAGTCTGTTTTCCTTTGCACTGATTTGCGTTGGTGGATGAAACAGCATTTGAGATTTTGTTGGACACTTACCATGTTGCAAAATAGGGGATGTAAACTGTAAGGCACTTTGGTATCTTAAGTATAATTGCTATTTTATGTGTCTGTAGTAACGCAAATACGTAGCACTTGCTTGCAAAGACTTATTTTTGCTGTTGTTACAAGGCACTGTGGTAAATAATAAGAATAAAATAGGTAGAATTGAGTAGTGTGGAAATACAAGGCAATACATGGAGAGAATGTATCTTACCAGCAATGGTGTAATTTGTGAAAGAAGAAAGGCAAATGGACTAGAGCAAAAATAAAAGATACAGTTGAGATACTGTTGATGTGTTCTGTAGAGCTTTAGAAGTGGAAGCGGTGAGCAAGAGATTCTGCAAGCTCATTGTGCCTTCTGCCTGTTTTCCCTATGAAGATCCACAGCAGTTCATGCTTCAGATTTGAAAACATCTTTGACTTGTTTATTTGAGGAAAATAATTGGACATCTGCATCCAACTTGTATCTTATCCTGCCAAAAGAATTTAGCACTGCTGTCCATCAGACTGCAGAAAGCTGCTTTGGCCTCTCTCAGGGCAAGAGGCTCCTTGTGTGAACATTTCTAAGCTTTAAACATTTTGCAAGTCTTTCAGTTGGGAATCAGCCCAAAGGGCCTTGTTCCTGTCATCAGTGCTTTTCTGCACTTTTAAAAGTCCGTGCAGGCATGTTCCAGGCACTGGCACTGTACATACAGAGAAATGTCTGGTGTGGGAGAAGGAGAAAATGAATTTTCAAAGAAGGTTTGAGACCCAGGGAGAACCTTACCATTTTTGTATCAGTGGAGCTGTGCCGAGTCCAAGAAAATGGCTTTTTTGATCACCTGAAGACTTAAAATTGAGGACTAGATTGAAGTGATAAAAACACCCCTTAAGTTCTGGAGCCAGTGTAGATAATAATGTGGTTGGCAGTGTTTTAAAGAAAATTGTATGAATGTTGATAAAGGTACATTTTTGATATTTGGGTAAAACCAATTTGGCTAAGGGAATATCACAGTGGAAATACACTATCAAAAACTGAAGGACAAAAAGTGCCCAGAGCCTCAGTAAAAGAATATTTTCTGTATGAATTCTGTGATCTATAAACTTATATAAATAAATGTAATACTTTTTAGTAAATAATTCAGGTTTTGATGACTTGTAGTTTTTGACATTTGTTTGTTACTCTCTCAAAATGTTAACAAACAGGTACTCGTTGAAAGAAGGTAGGGAGAAGGGAACTATGGGGTGTTGGCATCCTTGTACTTTTGCTCCACTGGTTACTGGTGGGTTAGAGCTCTTAAAGCTGTGTCCCAGTAGATTTTCTTAGCTAAGTAATGGGCCTAAAGGCCGTCAGACCTCTGAACAGTGGGGTGGTATATTCACAGGTGGGCAAGTAGCGTATCTCAAACACAGTGTTCAAATATATATATATATATATATATAATTTTCCAACCTATTTTGCTATTATGAAAATATTTTATTCCTGTTCTAGTTGTGGTAACTCTGACTTCTACAACTTGCATCTTTGTATAGTGATACTGGGACTCTGATCCATATAAGGAGCAGCTTTGCTTTAGAGCTGAACAGACTTAAACTGTATTTGCCACATTTCTTGGCCTTTTGCTGCCCAGTCAGGCTAGATCTTCATAGCATTCTAATTTGATATTTATTTCTTTGGATACACATGATACTGGATGTAGTTTTACAAAAGATCTTTGAATCATTTGGCATCTATTTTGCAGGAGAATTACAATTTCAGGTAGTTTCAGTGGCATTCCCTGCCACTCTAAAGCTGTCTTTGCATTTGGTATCCTGCATTTTTTAGCGTTTTTACTACTTTTCCTTTGGTTTTTTTCTGAGCCAGATTCTGCAGCTCTTGATTTTCTCAGAGCTATGGCATTTCTTGGCTTCTGTGGTCAGCCTCTTTCAGGTTTGACTGGTCCTGCAGGCAGCAGGTCCTTTCTGTCAAGCAGCCTGCCCTCTTCATTCCTCTGCATGTCTCAACAGCTTCTTAGTTGTAGATGTTTCAGAAGGATGGTAGTAATACCTATCTGCCTATTTGTTACGTTGCACTCGTGTCTTCTTTAAAGGCTTATTGCTTGTGTCTTTACACCAGTGCTCTTGGGAGGGACTTTCTGTCCCCTTCTGTGCTCTGTGTAGTTTTTCAGATAGATAGTTGTCCGTTGTATCCCTCCTTAGTTATCTCTGAATTTCAGTCTGGTTGAAGATAGCTGTGGAAGAAGAGCCAGAAATACTTTGCCTGATACATTTTGTATTGTAAAAGCAGCCTGTGGCTGCTTACACTGTCAAGATCTCTTGAGTGTACCATTAGTGGATGTACAGGCACTCTTGATATTCCCCTCAAGGCTTTAAGTTTCATTTTCTCCAGAAATTTCCTAACAGAAAATTAGCTTGTTTTATTTTACAAATGGTTTTATCATCAAGTAGGTACACGTTGAATGTGCTTTTAAAGAGGCAGGGTTATTCTGAACCATTAGTAGGATTTCTTTCAATTGTTTGGTGCATTAAGAAAATGGTTTTGAACAATGATTGCAAAACTTGTATCGCTTCTGCTATAAACTTAGCGCTGCAGTTTTCCATAATCTCATAGAAAAACCTGTGCTATAGAAGAATTTAGGCTTGTGAATATTTCTTTTCATTTTTTGAAAATAAGGGCTAGAAAATAGTTAAATGTTTAGTTTTTACTTTTCTAATGATATTTTTAACTTTTTGATTTCTAAAGAGAGGTCTAAAATAAATTGATCTGGGGTAAAGAGCTAAAAAGGATGTGTAAATTTCTTTTATACACACTCTTCAGCTGTTTTTGTACCTGTTAGTGGCCTTAGAGTATTGCTAAAAATGCCTGGTGATTGTTACTGGTTAAAAGATTTTTAATCTCAGGTGTTTCTGTGTTTTAAAGGCTTCAGACATGCATTGCAGTAACTCTTGTAATACATGCTGTTGTCTGAGTTCCTAGTCTTGTTACTCATCAGATGGAGTTGACTGTGTTTGGGCCTTGAGAACCAAGGTTTGAATTGACTGTAACTGACTTAGAGAAGCCGCTTTAATTACCAGCTCCACATGAAAGTATGTGGATAGCTTGATTTTATCCCTGATAGTCACCCTTGGAAAAAGCTTGACTTGTTTTCTAATTGTCTTGCATTGGACCTTTCTTAGGAGAAGCAGCGGCAGCAGCAGGAGCAGCAGCTGCAGCGGCATCTGACTCGACCACCTCCACAGTATCAGGATCAGCCACAGAATCCTTACCAGCAGCCGGTTGGACAGTTCACAGGTGGGTAAACATGGCAAGGGAAATAAGGGCATTAGAAATATCAGGAGTAAAAACCAAGGTGTCTTCAGATTTCCTGGGTTGGATAGCTTTTAATTAATTTGTTACAACACCTTCCCACGTCATTGTGGGGTTCTGTTGCGAAGTAACAGCTTCCCCTGTCCCAGATATCTGGAACAACTTAAGCTTCTGATTCTTAACATTGCTTTGGAAGTGGGTAAAATTCTTAAGTACCTTCATTGTTCTGAAAGCCTTTTTATACCAGTATTTGCTTTTACAGGTTGTAAATTCTTCTGACTTTCATATATTAGGTTTCTTTTTTTTCCCCTGAAGCTTGTATCTATCACAGGCCCACATTAAAGAAAAATAAGGGATGTATTATTTCTCTTATCTTCTAGGATGAGTGTAACATTGTCTAATATTTTTACCCCTGTTACCTTTAGAAGGGAATGCAACTTGAATTCTCTTCATTACATGTCAGTGTCCTGCATGGGTTTTTTTGTAGGAGAAGCAGCTTGGTATGTCTTCAGTGTTAACGCTGATAAATAAAATACTGTGTAACGCTTAAGCTGGAATAGCTTCATAAGTGTAGAGAACAGTAAAAACTCATCTCCTTACCTGAAAAATCCTTACTAACAGGACACCAAGAAGCCAATTGTCTTTTTTCATAAACGTAGAGTACAAAAAAGTACTCATTCCCTACATTTTGTTTCCTTACTCTCTATATTCCCACAGAAATAAATAGCAAAGGAAAAAGATGCAAATAGAAACATGATACCCTCATTCTGACAGAGTTCGTGACTATCTAGTGTCTATGCAGAGCTATGACTGGGTTTTGTTGCTTAACTGAAACGATACAAAAGGCTTCTGTGTTAGCACAGTCATCAGTAGCATCCTTCAGATATTGCATGGAAATGTTTTGTTTCTCCTGATATTTTTCTACAGAAATGCAGTAGAAATAGAGTATGTTTTGCTGTAATGAACATCAGCATTATCAAATCTATTTTTCCCTTGTTCTGATGATGATAACTACTTTTTTGCATCTTAAATTGTACCTCTTCACTGGAGCTTTCTAGTAAGGCTCTTCTCCCACCCATCCAACCCCCTCTTAACGTTGGTGTTTTTATAGTATGCTTTATTGACAATGAATTCAATAGAATTTGAATTGTACTTTAATATATTTGAATAATTATATTTGGATAAAATAATAATGATGGAGAGGCAGTATTCCTCAGCTATCTTTAAATATAAAAAATATCTGCTGCTTTTTGGTTTGAAAGTAGAGAAAGTACTGGTGTAGGTAAGTTTCCCTTGGTTGACTGTAAGAAGTATATGGGGGGATTATATGCATTACGCTTCACAGTGCTTCTCTATTCTTTTTTTGCTTTAAGTAGGGGGCTGTTTCTTTATAGGGAGAAATGTTTTTACGTGTTTATGAGAACAAAGAACTTTTTTTGCACGTTTTTTTGCTGAGAAGACTTACTTTTGCAAATCATCTTGCTTAGTTATCAGCAGTGCTATTAACATAGCAAATATTTCATTGTGGAAATCCAAATGATACATTACCAAAAATTTCTGATAGTTATATGAAATAAAAGATATGTCTGGAATTGGGAAACACAGGAGTGGAAACCCTACAGTTGTACAATAAGAGATAGTGTGTGCATCGAATAACTGGCAACGTGTGTGCAGTAAGTGGTAGTTTTTAACAGCCTGGCATGCACTTCAAAGTCTGTGTGTTCCTTTGTTCACAAAGAAATATCAGAGTCCTGTCTAATCTTTTTTTACATTGATGATGCTGAACTTTTAGAAGTGGTATTCAGATTTTTTAGGACATTGGCATATCTGTGTTTGTGATCAAGGTGGAGGTGCTAACTGGAGCAATAGTTGACACTGTTTAATTAAAGTACTGCTGTCTGTGTATTGATTGCATTGGTTGGCTCATACAAATGCAGCTGTACCTCTGTTCTGGATTATAGTGTCCACAAGCTTGGTTGACCAAAAGTATTTAAGGTACAAAATATTACTTTGTATTTCAGGGTCATCTTCAGCCATGCCTGGGGTCAGTAATTTGGGACAGTCCAGCTCCAGTAGTCCACGGATGTTTCCTCAGACCCAGAACATGATTCAGATGGGACCTGGACACAGTTCTGTTCCTCCACTCCAGTCGGGCTCCAGTCAGCAGGATCGGGGTGTGACTCAGTATACCAATATGCAAAACATTCAGCGAGGGGGATTATACAACTTGGCTTCTGGTATGACACAGATGGTTCCCCAGCATGCAACTCAAAGTGCCAACGGACAGCCACCAATGCAGAGACAAGGCAGCTTGGGCCAGGGTGCTGCTGTTCCTGCTGGGTATGGGCAAAATACCTTGGCAAACTCAAGTATTTCTCAGCAGCACAATAAAGGTGCTCTGAATCCAACCTTATCTAAGCCACAGATGGCAAGAGTGCCAGCGGCTATGGGGGCTCAAAATCCATCTTGGCAGCACCAAGGTATCCCTAATATTAACAACCAGACACAAGCAAACAGTGGTTTAGGACCGTTTACTACCAACTCCTCTTTCCACATGCAGCAAACTCATCTAAAGATGGCCAACCAACAGTTTGCCCAAGGAATGCCTCAGGTAAGCCTAAGCACCAGCAGACCGATGACCTCTATGAACGCTGCCGTCTCTGGGCAGATGTTGTCATCATCTGTAGGTGCGCAGCAGCGGACAAACCCACCTAGTCAACAGCAGGTACCCTCACAGCAAGTCTTGCCTGGCATCAACCAGACTGTTCCAGATCTGAATGCTTTCAACCAGAATCCAAATCAGCAAATGCCCAACAGAGGTAATCTGCACTGTAGTCAAGGGTACCCTGTGAGGACAACCAGTCAAGAGCTGCCTTTTGCCTACAGCAGTCAGTCGGGCAATAACGGACTTCAGAACTTAACTGGTGACACAGATCTGATAGACTCATTGCTGAAAAACAGGACTTCAGAGGAGTGGATGAATGATCTGGATGAGTTGTTAGGAACTCATTGAAATGGGGCTGAGGGTGGGGGTTCTATTTTTTTTTAATTATTTCATGAAATATAAACAACACTTGGACCAAAAAACCTGTGGCATTGAGGAGACTTGCAGGCATTAGAGGTAAATGGTTGGGAAAGGGACTGGAGCTGCTTCTCAATGAGTGTTGATAGGTGGTGGTGGCGCACCAAGCAGGTCTGCAGGAGTAGTTTGCTTTGTCTTGGTGTCTCTAAGGAGTCACACACTTGAACAGGTCAAAAAATCCTGTGCGTGTCCTCGCCAGCCTTTCAGAAATCTCACTTGCAGTGTTCTAAAATGAAATTTTTTAATTATTTAAAAATAAAAACAAAATTCCACAAGAAATAGTGCAGAAAGAAAGCAAATAGTTGCACAAATTGTGTTTAGGACTTAGTCTCCTGCAGCTAGTACTTGCAATAATTATTTGTTCATAGCTTGACATGCTATTGTAGTACTGTCCATCAAACGTCTGACTTTTTATTTGAGAAGAGGCTGTATGCACCTGAGTATGCTTGCAAAATGTTTTGAGTTGTTTCTTTTCCCCATTGCTGAAGCATGTGCCTGTACTCTCAATAAGCAAGTGATATTTCACAGTAAATATTGCTAGATGCTGGTAATAGATGAAAGAAAGTATTAAAACCTGGCCAGTTAGTCTAGGTAGTCATCTTAATAGATTGTAGTCTTTTAAGCTGCAGTTTGCACTCTGTTGTAGAGAGGCACAGTTCTTGGCTTATACCTTGCTGTGTTTAAAGGGGGAATTTCTTATGGGAGAACTTTTAAACTATAGTAGGTTTAACATGAATTGTAAAGCCATTTACTTTGCACCTGTTTCTTCATAACTTATTTCCAAAGGTAGTTGTATTTAAATGAAGGCTTTGCTTCATGACAGCTCATCTAGTTTTCTTTGTTGTAAAAAGTAAAACTAACTTTTGAGATCAGTTCATTCCCCAAGTGGTTAGCAATGAGCACAAGACTTTGTCACTTCAGGACAAAAATGAGGAAAAAAGGAATTTGACTGAGAGGTGGGAAGTCCTTACCAGCAATAATAGCACAGGCAGCCTGGGAGGATACTTGTATCAGGGTTGCTCCAATATGGAAGTTTCCCCCTTTAAATACCTTTTTGGTTTTTTTAATGACTGGGTTACAAGTTTGATAATCTTTCTATAGACTGGTGGATTTACTTCTTTAATATCCCTTGAAGCTGGTTCTTCAGCTCAGCCTGAGGAGACCTCTTATCCATAAGTTGGGGTCAGTCCCAGAAAGGACGAAAACCACAGTGGGAACAGTCAGTGTTCCAAAGTCCTTACCTTCTACCAAAAAAATCCCTTATCCACCAACAAACCACCTTGCCTTAACCTTTATTTTAAAATGAAAATAAAATTGAAAGCTTTTGTTTTAAATGCACAAATACCTCTTCCCTTTCAAAATCCACTGTTTTGGAAAACTCCTTTAAACTTTCTAACCAAACCCAGCATTGTGATTTAAAAGCAATTTCCTTCAACACGGACTGGCTTCTTCAGGAGTTTTCTGCACTGCAGAATTGTGCGAGAGGGTTTTTTCCAGAGTGGGAGAAGGGAAGTGAAAGATAACATTGATTTCAAAGAAGGAAAATATTTTACTGTATCTGCAGCTCCTTTTGAGACAATTTGCACTTTTAAAAACTGCTTTTTTAACACTAATACTTTAACCCTTTCCAAATATGCATGGAACATGGTTTGTCCAGCACACTTACCTAGTGTGGATGAATTACGCTCTGTTGAACAGATCTGATGTTGTATCATGTTGAACTGTGGGTGAAAGATGTGCATTGATCAGTGGGTCCCACCGTTGAATAGTGGATAGAACTTCACTGAAGCGGACTTAATCCCTCATAGAGCTTTTGATAACGATTGTCTTTGGATGGGAAGTCGAAGGCGTTAGTTGATGACACTTCTGGTATTTTCTAGAATAAGTAGTTGAGATGCAAATAACTGATGCTAACTTTTCTTATACTGGCAATGTAAGAAAAGAGCTAGTGAGTTTGGTTTACTGTTTCAGTTAAACCAAAACCTGCTCCAAGGTAAGTGTCATTAGAAGAGTATAGATATAAACTAGCAATGGCAGGGGAAGGAGTGTTTGCTGTATTTCTATTTCTAAGGGTTAACTTTGCACCAGTGTGCCTTCCCTTCCTGTTGGGGGTGCTTGGGACCTCAGAATTTCAGGTGACATCCTTCAGAGTCACTATTTTTTTCTCCCCCTTACAAACACTTGAGAGAAATTACAGGGTAGTAGGATTCAGCTCTTCTTTCTTCCCTGTTTAGGTTGTGGTGAAATCTGCTACGTTTTCCAGTAGATTTTGCACACAGGCTTTGTTCTGAGTAAGTCAAAATACAATCCATCCAGTTGTGATTTTCTTAATTGGAGTTAAAGAGCATCTGCTGTTTGCATTATTACTACCAAAAAAAGCAATCCAGCTAAATGTCCAGGAAAATGCAGGTGTGCTCTTTCCTCCACTGTTTCTGGAAGCTAAGGTGGATATTGCCCTGCTTGACCACCGGGTTTGTTCAGGAAGGTATCTAGGTTCAATGACAGGGCCTTTTCATGGTACTGTTGAAGTAAAATTAAGTGTAATTCTAGGCAAACTGGCTTATAATGCCCATTGGTCTTCATATGTGAACAGGATCCAAACAGCATTTAACCTGCTAGGAAAAGCAGCCATCCCTTCTGGTTTTGGTCCCTGTCCACATAATGCGATCAGACCGTTGGAAAGACGGCGTCACTGTAACAAAGTGGAAACAGTTCAATGGAAATGAACATACGGTTTAGATGTACATAGGTGCATAGGTAGGGCTGGGCTTTGCCTTTGTGCCCTTGAACATGTAGCTGTCTATATATGCACTTGGGCTTTCCATTTGCTGCAGCTTCAGAGCAATAAAACGTATCTCCCCTGAACTGTACCTAGCCAGCCGCCCATGGCTTTATTTATGAACTGCGGTTTTGGCTGGGTAGGAAAGGTGAGAGTGTCACTGTGCAACATCCACTGCCTTCCAAAAACCACGATTCAATTGAAAAGGGTGCTCAAAATTTTGTTATACACATTTCCTTTGTGTAAATAAATGTTTACAATTTTATATTAAAGATTTGAATAAGAGTTAGATCTTCTGACTGTATATTTTTTACTTTTTATAGATTTTAAAACTATAATTCTTTATATATGTGTTTGGGGGGTATTGTGGTAAGTTTTATGCTTGTAAATGGAGAACAGTTGAATTTGATGCTAACCTTTATGAATTTTTGTCATTGAAATGTATAAAGAGTCCATTAATCCCCTTATTCTTTTACTACAATTACTGGTGCACACCAAAAAGAAATCCTTCACTTCTGTTTTATCATTATAAAATAAATATTTTGCTAGTGTATTAAACATACATGGTGTGACTTCATACATTTGTGTGAGCTGGGTTCAGCATTGCTGTTCCTAGCGAAATGGTTACCTTCATCCTGACACACACTTTTGGTCAGCCTGTTCCGCTGTGTCTTATCAATTGTTACGGTGTCAGAAAGTGCATTTAAACAGGCCACAACTGGATAATGAGGCCTTGGAAAACTTCAATTTGAAAGCAAGGCTTGATGCTACACCCACTGCTTCTGGACTGCTGGGTTTTTAGTGCAGCTGCAGGCCTTAAGCTGGGAGATGGGACTGCAGAAGGGGTTGCTGGTGATAAAGATGTGAGGTCTCAGTGGTCATCAGCAATGTAGAACTGTAGGGTTACAAAAATATGCTCAGATTCCCTTCAGAATTAAGAAGCCTTAGCAGATCAACCTGATTTCCTTGAGACTGGTAAAAAGACAAGGATTATGTGTGTTGGATGTACACACAGAAAACCCCACCAAACTGATAAATGAGGAACGTTTACTGCAAGCATGAGTTAAATGTTTATGAACAGGGAACAAAATAGTGACTTAAAGCTGGTAAGGTCCCCAGGCCACTGCATAGAGCTGGTGGGTTGAAGAGGCTGTGGAAAATAATGGCAAATAGGTGTTTCAGATGCTGCTGGATTGTTGATCCTCTTCAGATGGATACTTGACCTGTATGTTGGTGAGAAGAGAAGTAAAGCAAGGAGCTGTGGTCCCATCAGCGCTCAGAGGAGCCTGGCTTTGGTGGTGTGTGTTTGGATGTTCATACGTTCTTGTTAACAAGTTATTACTTGACAAATTACACCGAATTGAGCATTTCAAAGCAGTTCTTGTAGTGAATCATACCACCTGCAGCAGACCCAAGAATTCAGTTCCTTGTATGTAGTGTTTCCTGTTTGTCAAGTGTGCCTTTTAACAGATGATATCTAGTCATAAGTTCTAAACTAATATCTCCAGTCTCTCCAACCACAGATTTAGCAGTAGTGATAAGAATTTGCAAAGTGTGACACATGCTTTTCTTGCAAAGGCTGTAGTTGTTTTACATGTTACTATGATTTCAAGCATTCCCCTATGGAATAAGAAGTTTAATCAGCTTCAAACAGCGAAGAATCATTCTCCAAGCATTGGTGTTTCATACAGCTACTGTGTGTAAAGCCCCAGCCTTCAGATTTCCTCACAAAGTGCACCCTGACTTTCTGTTTTGAGTATATTCCTACTCTACAAGTTCTGAGCTGTGTTTGGGGGCAGGAGGTGACCTGTAACTTCAGGAGCTTATAAAGAACTAAATGTAGTAATAATTAGCAATACCAGGATGAGCTGCTTCTAGTTTGTGGGCAACTGTAAAGTTTATATACTTTATAGCTTTTGTTTTGTTGTCGCCTTTAAACTGCTGCCTTGTATTTAATGTTGAGTGAAACTGTCCCCTGTTGGAGTATCGTGCATGTTTTTCCAAAGATTTTAAGGAGTCTCGGCTCAGAAGCAGATTTATTTATTTATATAGTGCTTGATGTTAGTGCTTTTCCCGAGGCAAATGTAGATCTGCAATGGAAATGCTTTCTAAAGGCTGGATTGTTTGCTGAAACGGTGTAAGCACAAGTAGATTGCTGGTGGTATTTCCCCTCTGACTTTCATCCTCAGATAAAATCTTTGGTCACCAATAGATTCTGTTAAGGTTAATTGCTTTATTTCTATTTCAGTCTGGGTCTGTTAGCAGCTTGGAGGATCTAAAGTCCCATCATGTGAGTGTTTTGCAGAGAAAGGGAGCACTTTTGCTATTTACATGCGTGGGGTTTTTTACAGAAAGCGTACAGTTTTCTATTTGAGTTAGGTTTTCAACATGATCATTGAGGTGATGAAGAGCCAAACCAGGAGAGCAAACTTGCTGCATCCCACAGGAGAAACTGGAGGCTTGGTCACTACTTGTCGGTATTGTGCACGAATTCTGTACTGAGGTTTTGGGTGGGACTATACACAGAGAAATGCAATGGCTCAACCATGTCCTGTGCCCTCTCTTTACCAAAACTAAGGGAAATGTTAGTTGTTAATGACTGATGCCTTTCTTCTCCTTTTTGGCTTTAAAAACTTCAAAGTCAGAATAGCTTTACCCATATAAAGTTGCTCCAAAACCCAGGATAACTTTTTGAACTGATGTGTATTTTGCTTTTGTGGAGTGGGGAGAAAAGTTACTCATGGCTAAAATATTGCTGGTTTTCAAATTTTGCGTTTTACAGTTCTGATGTTAAGGCAGTGTTTCTGAGAGTCCACGTGTTTCCACGTCCTCTCCTGCCTTCCATTTGGAACTGAGAAGTTTTAGTTTGTATGTTAGCCAGGAAAAGGTTTGTATGGCAGAATTGTAACAGCATCAGAAAACTACAGTAGGTGACTGAGTGCTATAAAAGAACCATACTTTTATGTGGTAAACTTACAGTATTAATAGGATAAAACATGTGAATGCTCTTTTAAAAAGTCAGAATCCAGTAACAGAATTAAGCTACTTCAGCTGGAGTCTAGAAAACCCTTCCATGTGATCAACTCCATTACTTGGAATAAGAGCAGAAGGTCAAGCCATTAATTTGTAAATGCTTGTTAATAAGTTTTACAACCTCACACATAATTTAGATGCTTTAGAGCTGATGAAAACTAGCAGCAAAAGGGCTGAAAAATACCTGGTTATCTTTTCATTGCCAGCCCTATAGAACTCAATCACGGTCCAAAGTCTGTAAATATAACTGGAAGGATTTCTCAGTTTGTGCATGCGGAACTTCTGCTGTTCTGTGGTTCAGCTAAAAGTACTGGTCTGAAATCACCATTTCCTTATGCCTGCTTTGGGAAACTGTGTGGTGTGGAGAGAGTTAAGGCGTGGAGGTGGAAACACGTGTTGCTGCAGAGGAACACCATAGGCCCAGTGCTGTCCTGCAGAGAGGGCTGTGGAGCAGCTGGACCCATCACATCTGCCTGGGGTTTGGGCCACCATCAGCAACATGAAGCATCAGATAGACTTGCTGGCCACCGTCACCGTTTTGGGAGTCCTGGAGCAAGGTAAATGTCCTTTCTATAATGCTAGGTACTATTAAGCTAATTGTATTAAGCTTTGTGGAATTTGGTTCCTGTGTTTTGCTTGGAGTCTCTGGAGTAAAAGTTGGTATAAAGATGCAAATGTTTGGCTGTTCATGGCAGAAGTGTTGTGTCTGTGGATGCCTGTTACTCAATAGGGACTGAAATGATCCACAAACCTCAAAAGCAGCATCCTAGAAGGAAATGAGATTTAAGTTTTACTTTTAAATGTAAAACAATTTCAACAGTAGAATGTATTCAAAGTATTTTCTGTGATTGAATTTTAGCAGGTAATTTGTAACTCAAGACTGGTTGGAGGTGGCTAAAACAAAGGCAGGTTAATAAATATGCTGATGAAGAGGTCAGTGTACAAACATATATTGTATGTCTGTAGAAAAGCGTATGTATTTCTGTGTGACCAATGCTATTATGTCTTTGTACAGCTCAGCTGCGCAGAGCAGATGACAGGATGAATTGACAGCACACTGTAATTTGGAATATAATGCAAACCCCCTTCTGGTCAGAATCAGACATAAATGTCTTCAGAGAAACTCTGTAACTTCTTGTTATTTCCATAGATGGGTTTGGGTTAGACCTCTTAAAAGCAATAGCCAAGCTTTGTCTGCCTCTTGTGTTTAATTGTAGGTCCTTTGGGCAAAGGGCTCTCCACCCTGGGCTTCAGGAGGGTCATGGAAGGGGACATTCCTTCTGCTTGGGGTGGGGACAGAGCCCCCATTTTACTAAAAAAGTCCCATTTCAACAAGGCAGGGTTGGTTTGTGGGGTTTTTAATTACTGAATTAATTCACTGTAGAGCTATCACACCTCTGCTTACAAACGGATGTGAATCTAAGCAGCCTGAGGTATTTTTAGCCATCAGATGATCCATCTCTTAATATAAGCATTATTTAAAACACAGGCTCCTTGAAGAATAAAGCTTAAGATTTCTGAGTTATCAGTAATTTCAAACAATTTACAGAAAAATATCTGCAACTAGAAATGGAAGATACTTTTGTCATATGAATTTTGTTTGTTACTAAGTGGGGATGGAGAGAGTGTTTAGTGTGCAAAGAGAAGACAGGAAGAGAACTTGAAATTGAGTTATGGAAATGCTGCTAAGCCCTTTCCACTGGGAAACCTTCAATAACAAATCCCTGGATAGCAGTTTTGTCTCAAATACATTTGTTTTATGAGAGCTTCAGGTGTATTTTTACAGGTTGCAGCCTTAGGCATTTAACTTCCATGCTATGCAAACCACACATAGGTGTGAAGCCAGCAGATAAATCACAAGCACTGGCACTCTCTTATCTATGTTAAATTGGGTGAAATAGCCTTGTTTTAATGGTCTCTGCATGGGAAGTGAAGAAGCAGTTACAAAATACCGTGTGTTTCCTTTCCCTCTTACTCATATGAACTATGTGTGCCAGCGTCACCTTGAGTCAGAGCTGTGCAGTGGCTTTTCTTGTGTATTTTGAAATGATGTTCTGTACGTGAGTACAGATCTGAGGTTCATTCCGAGAAGGCAGAGGACTGAAACACGACGTGTGGTGTATGTACGGATCCTCTTCCATCTCATCCTGATGTAGGCCGCTTGGTTTGATGGCTGAGTTTAGCACAGTGTTGGTTGATTTTTAGTTTTCTTCATGTTTTCTGGGAGCTCACAGTTTCCGCCTTCTTTCAAGTAACTTTTTTCTTCTCTGATTTAGTTATGCTTAGTTTAGCAAAGCTCTGAGCTTAGTGCCCTGTGGTGCATGCCCCTGCCCTGTATTGAACGCTATAACAGAGCAGAACCAAAGTTTAGGTGGGTTTTTTTCCTCTTTCTTATGGCTTCAAAGGGAATAAATAAAGCTTATGCAATGTCACCGTCTGCCAGTCCCCACAGAGCTTGTTTGCCAGGTTCATTCAAATGTGGCAGATAGCAGCTACAATGTGATTTGCCAAGTTTGTGGACATAATCAAAGAGAGAATGAAGGTCTGGCTGAGGAGCAAAGTGCAGGGAGTGCTCAGCCCGTGTGAGCCACATGGGAGTCTATAGAGGTGTTTAACCAGGAGAGATGAATCACAGAAAACTGGTTTGAAAGGTTCTGCAGAGGAGGTTGAGCTCTGTTCCCTGGAAGTCCAGGCTGAGCAGGCTTGTGCAGTGTGAGGTTTTTAACTCCTCATTCTGAGAAGCTGATTTGAGGGTGATTCTTCATCCTTAATGCTTCACCCCTACACCAGGTTTGGAGGACAGCTAGCCATCCCCTAAAGGCTCTTGCTCCCCTTGGGGGGTTTTTTTATATTATATATATATTTATATTGTGAGCCCTAAGCATAAGGGATTGGTTGCTGGACTTGCCTGGATATTTGCCCCTGTATACAAGCAAGATGTTAAGCATGGAGTTGATGGAGAGGTTGGATCTGATATGTCTTTTGCCATGCTTCTTTAGGAGGGGTGCAGATGGCACTAAGCAGGACAAAGATCATTGCCCAGCACAGCCAGGCTTATGCCACAAACCAGAGCTATGCATTGATGCAGTAACTTTAGCTCAGTCCATTTCTTGAGCAGTGACTGGGACAAGACCCTGAGAGCATTAAATAGTTGTATCTGTCTTGTCTTTAATCTTGCAGCATTTGTCCCTACTTTCTCTTCTCTATCTTGCTGTTCTGCTTTTATCCTCTGTGTTAGAATGAGACAGTCCACAAGGCATTCCTTGCAGCCTGGCTCCCTGTTCAGTGCTCTGGAAACGTTGCTACATTAGGACCTTGCTAATTCGAGTGACTCACTCAGCAGCATGCTGCCACAGCCACCAAAGGGACTGGTTTTATAAGGTATTTGTCTCCTGTATGAAAATTCTCATTTTCAGAGGCAGCAATGTAGTTGTGCACCTCAATACTTGAAACATCAGTAGTTTCAAGTACATTTATTGGCACATTTATTCCACGTTGTGTGTGACAGCCTGGGCTATGAACCTAGGCAGTGCCAGCTCTTTACTTCTAACCACTTGTTTGATCCCAGGCTAGGTAAAGCTTGGCTAAATACAGCGCTGCTGGACTGTTACCCTTCTGTGTTCTTTCCTTTCACAGCCTATTTCGCACTGCAGGTGATCTATGCCCGGCGGCAGTACAGGATCTCCCCTCCCAGGACAACAGGTCACCCTGAATTTGAGCGGATCTTCAGAGCTCAGTAAGACTTTGACTTCTTTGGGGTGAATCTAGATGTGACTTGAGCCAAGTGTCACTACCGGGAAAGACTGAGGTCACCCTCAAATCACCTTTTCACTTGCTACCACTGATACTAGGTATGGTCAGTTATGGGTTTTAAATGGTTTGTGTGCAGAGGTCTGAGGGTGATTCGGACACTTTGCTCTGGCTGCAGTGTTTCTGTCCATCCATGACAATCCTCCTTCTGGCACTGCGAGAGGCAGCCTGTCCTGGTTTCAGCATTAACAAATTAGTGGCTGTGTGAAAGAGGTGCATTAATGCATTATAATCATTAAGCTTAATATTAATGTTGCCTCCAAATTAGTACCCTAATATTTGCTTGTAAGCTGTTGCTGTTAAACTACAGCAAAGGGCCTTGCTGGCAGAATCAACCATGAGGATGTTTTAGGTTTTGTCCCTTTTTTAAGCCCTTGTCCTGTGAACATCAGTGCTGAGGCTGATTCTTTCTGTTCTGTTCTGATGGAGAGAGCTATGCTGGAGCTAGACTGGAAATGTTCAGAGATCACTTCAGCTTTCAGCAAGCACCAGCTTCCATCTTTCATCTCAGTCATTCTGTTTCATAAGCAATTGGAAGGAGTTGGCTGGAGCTGGTTTGAAGGGTAGCTCAAGCATGGCACTAAATCCTGAACAAAACAGCTGAGTGTCCTTGCCCATGGGTGGGAAACATTTGAGGAGTGACATGGGGAGGAAGGAAAGAGGAAAGGGAAGGAAAGGAAAAGGAAAGGAAGGACCTGGCTACAGGTTGCCTTCTGCTAAGTTTGATCTGGCAGAAGGTTCCCTCTTACAGTATGAGCTCCCTGAATACTGCTAAGGAAGCTCTACCTGTGTCTGTTCTATATATAAGGATGTGCTTTTAACTCCTGTCTCTGGTTCTCACCAGGGTGAATTGCTCAGAGTACTTCCCAATCTTCATCTCGCTCCTCTGGGTTGCCGGAATCTTCTTCCATCAAGGTAATAGGGATGAATCACAACAGACACAAAGCAAAAAGCCCAGTTTAAATCCCATTGTGACTCAGGCATGTCCTGTCTGTACCCATGAGACTGTTACTTGGGGAATGCAGTCCCCTTTGCCCAGACAGACTGAGGGGTGCCCAACACCAATGTGCATAAACCTGCTGGTAGCAACTGAGAAGTCCCTCTGGGGATGCTCTGCCCCATCAGGACTCGGCCCCATCTCCCCACAGGTGTGGCTGCAGCGTGCGGGCTGCTCTACCTCTACACCCGCCTCAGGTACTTCCAGGGATACGCTGCGGCTGCGCAGGGACGGTGAGTACCCAGCTGGGGCTGTGGGAGCCCCAACCACACCGAGGGAGCTGGGTGCGGGATGCAGCACTGGGACTGGTTTCCTTACCACAGGTGGGACCAAAGGCAGGTTTACATCCTTCTCCTCCTATGTGCTTGTGGCCTCTTCCCTGGCTCAGGAGGGTGCACTGTGCTTCATGCCCTGGGGCTGTTGGTGGTGTCTGATGGTGTTTTCTCCCTGTGCAGGTTGGGCCCATTGTACGCCAGTGCCCGGGTGCTGTGGCTGCTGCTGGGGCTGGCAGTGGCCGGGCTCCTGGCACACTTCCTGCTTCCTTACTGCTCCCCATGGATGGCAGTGCTGGTGCGGCCCCTCCAGCACCTCACTGCCTGGTGAGAGGGGCCGTGGCTCTCCCAACCCCGCCTCAGTGCTCACCTTTGAAGGGAGGTGGATGCTGGCACTGCTCTGCCTGTGGAGCTCCACTCTTCAAAGAGAATTGCCCTTGTAGAAAGCAAACGATGCCCAGCTTCTGCTCCTGATGATGAGCTTCATTGCCGGGTTTTGTAGCACTGTGCTGTCTAACCTCTCATACCTTTGGCTCTGCCCCACAGAGCACGGATTAACCTGTAACTTCACCCACTGTTGTCACTGCTCATTACTGCTGTACTGATGGATGTTGAAGGACCACACCATGGATGTGCAGAAATATAAATCCCTTTTCTCAGTAGAAATCACCTGTGATTTCCAAAGGTGGCTGAGGACTGAGCAGTGCTTTGGGAGTATCGGCTATTGATAAGTGCTGAGGAATAGCTTTATTTAGGGTTTAGGGGCTACATCCAGTCCCTGGTCCCCAGGGATACCTACCAGTCCCCTGGAGGACAGAGCCAAAGCAGATGCCTCGCTGCCACAAGTGACTGTCACTGCCAGACCAAAGCTTTAAATTTAGCTTTTATTACAGTGCACATTATTTTATATATTTATATAGAGATGTACTTGAAAAACCAAATGTATCCAATAATAAAAAATACAGCACATGAAAGTAGTATAATGCATTCCAGTGTATAGCTGAAGAGACAGCGGGATTTACACTAATCCCTACTAGTTCTGAACTGGGCTACTTCTGCTTAATTTTCTTCCCCCACCCCAAAAAAAAAAGATCACACCAATCAATAATTGAAACAATTCTTTTAAAAACCATGATTTCTGCACTCAATCTCAAGGCATGAAGACACTGGAGACTTCACTGTGAGTGAAGGGGCTGTGTTCAATGCTGGCAGGCACAGTGTGGCGTATTTCAGAGTTCTTTTTGTTTTCCCTGCCATACTCGTAGCTCCAACCCCTTCGGATTCATTCCTCCTCTGCTGAAGGAGGGTCAAGTCTTCACCCTCACTTAATCCTCAGCTGTGGCCAGGGCTGTTCAAGGCAGACCTCGGTCCCTGCCCGTCTCCATCCCAGCGCACCCATGGGGTCAACCAGAGGGACTCAAGGTACCCAAGCGGCCCAAGTACAGCCAGAGGTGGCCCTGGCCTGGGCTCTGAAGGTGCTTTTTGTTCCCACGCTTACCAGCGCTCATCCCGACCCCAAACCCCTGTGTCCGTGTGGCCTGAGCTCAGCAGCTGCACCCACGAGGGGCATCGCGCTCTGCTCCGGATACCGGGGTTTGCCTGGTTCTGCTCCTCCTCTGGAGCAGGCGATGTCCTGGCCCCACAGCTCAGGCCGGGGATGGTGATGCCGGATGGCCGAGGCCGGCTGCGCTGCCCTTGAATCCGGGCGAGGCGCCCCGGGAGGAGGGAGCGGGAGGGGAGAGAGCAGGACGGGATCCACGTGTGTCCATCCACCCGCCGGGTCACTCCGCCTTCTTGATGAATATCTGCAGGCGGAGAGGGCTGGGATCAGAGGGAGCGGGGCAGGAGCCCTGGGGCATCCCGCTGGTGATGGAGCCCGGCTTACCTCGCTCAAGATGATCCACACTGGGGAGTCGGTCTGGATGGACAGCCTGATGGCCTCCAGCGGCCCGAAGGATGGGTCCACCTCGCCCTCTGCAACGCCCTTGGAGAAGGAGCCTGGTGGGGAGAGCACAGGGGTGACACAGGGACAGACTCCTGGCATCCAGCCCCCATCCAATAGCAGCCCCCTGCCCGCAGTTCCCCACCACAGGATGGGCTGAAAACCATCAGTGTGGACGTCAATACAGTGCAAAATGCTATGCTTAGAGGAACAAAAAATCAGCTAAACAAAGCAAAATGGGGGAGTATTTGGCTACACATCACTGCTTGCAGGAGCGGGGCAGAGTGGGACAGCATGGTCCTGTAAGAGACAAATGTTGGTTCAGTATCTATGCCATGGAGATAATAATGTCCCATTTTTGGTTGTGATTTTACTCTTTTTGTTTTAAATGTAACTGGAAGAAACCAGACAGCACTGCAGAGGAATGCTAAAGTGGCAGAAAGCCACATGTGCCAGGGACTTTAATTTGTCTATTTAAACCAAAAAGTCTTAACAAGAACAAGTCTTAGCTTTACCATGCACCAGCATTTCCCCATAGGCTGCAATGGCTTGTTCTTGTCCAAGGGCATGGCAAGCACTAAAACAAGCTCAGGTAGCAGGAGACAAAGTCAAGCTTCAAGTGCTGTGAGCATTGACACAGGCTGTGGAGGGAGGGTGTGAACTTGCCTGTGGTGAAGGTTTTTAACAGCAGATCAGGCACATGGATAATCTGAGTAATTCGGTGCCAGCTCTGAGCAGAGACAGGCAGAAATATAGGGCTGAAAACTACCTGAAGAGGACACCTACTGCAAGAGGGGAGGGAGAGCAGTGGAGGAGAGGAAATGACAATTAAATCCTGTTCCAGCCTGGCTCCTGACGAGCAGAAACAACTCTTTGCCAAGTGAACAGCACTGAGGGTCCTGATACCCTGGAGGGTGAGGCTATGGGCTGTGTTATCAAACCCAGTGGGCAGTTGACCATCCCGCACCCTGCTGTACCTATCTGGATGTAGCCATCCGGTGTCCTGCGGTATTTGAACACTGCACCTCTTCCCTCCTGCAAGGCTTCCTTATCCGACTGCAGGCTCTGTGGGAAGGACAGGAGCGTTGTGCAAGGCCATAGCAAGAGCCACTCAAAAGCTCCAAGCAGCAGCAGCAATCCCAGAGCTGCCCTCGCCAGCACCTTGTCCCATTGCCTGACACCTCAAGCCTCATGCTCCAAAACAAGAGGACGTTTGATGCCCTCATGCTGCTGCTTCCATTGCACCATCCTGGCCCCATTCAGATCG
>JANHGB010051041.1:0-15341 GCA_026283785.1 Coracopsis vasa | reverse complement strand
TGTTCAAGGCCAGGTTGGACAGAGTCTTGGGTGACATGGTTTAGTGGGAGGTGTCCCTGCCCATGGCAGGGGGGTTGGAACTAGATCTGAAGGTCCTTTCCAACCCTAACTGTTCTATGATTCTATAACTACCCGTGTAAGCATAACGATTCATATGGTTGCACTCTCTTATGAGCTCTGCAAGCTTAAATAAACACTTTAACATGTTCAGGGCTATAGCAATACCCAGCTGTGTTCTGTTAGTGACAGAGGAGTGTTTTTGTTTACCAGTGGATTGTTGGTTACTGTGTGTCATCAGTGTAATTTAACTCATTTTCTCTATACAGCAACTTGTGTGTGCTACTTTATTCGCATTAAGCACTGGAGATGACCATGGAAATGACCTTTTTTAGTCAATTTCAATAAACCTAAGCTGACAAAAGCATCTGCTCTGATTTGATAGTAATGAGAATTTTACAAATCCAGTGGTAAAATGACCCCACTGCTTTTTTACCTTGGGTATAAAACACGTGCATTAGGCTTTTGCTAGTAGAGAGAAGCATGAGGAGCTGAAGCATATCTGTTCATGCTCAACTAGGGCATCGAAACAGAGACAACAGTTTCTGAAATACAGCTGGTGTCACCAGGCAGATGACTGAAATAGGATTTGATGTAGCAAGTAAAGATGTAGGCCTCATTCAACACAGCAATCGAACGTGTTTCTGACCTGGTAGACCTTAGAGCATGTAATTTGGGGTGTTTCTAAATTAGGATCGAAAGACGCAGAATGCCCAGATGTTACTGATCTTGATTAAGCAAACAATAATTAGATGTTCAGTATGTTGCAGCCCTTATTTCAATGTTTTCTAGACAAATGGCAATATGTGGCTGAGTATCTGTCTCTTCCTATCATTCTGCAGTACAACGAATGGTTATGCCTGGGTTATTGTGTAATCAAATGTTTTTAGAGCTGTCCATGCTTTATCGTACTCCTTAAGTTGGTCACAGCTGAACTGGTAAAAGCTTATACTATTTCTTGGGAAGCAGCTGGCTGATTGAGTATTTCTTTAGATGGTAAGCAGGAAGAAAATACAAATCTGCTCTGCAAGTAGCCATTTATTTGAGCTTGAATTTTGGGATATAACTGTTCTGTTTGGTTTTATGGCATGAACACAGACACTTTGTACCACTGATCAGATAAGCATGGGTACTTAACAAGTAAAATTTCTGTAGGTAAGAAACATTCATGGGAAATTATGGGAAAATTTTACAAGAAAATGGACCTAAGTAGCCTTTTCATTCTGCATACCTTTAGGTTAAATATGAGGGGGGTTGGCTGTAGGGATAAATGGCTTGTATATAAAAGCTCAGGCCTTCAGAATGGCTGTATCCTACTTAAAAAATTCTGTGTAGTCTCTTAGGGAATACAAACACAAGAAATAATGTCCTATGCCGTACCATTTTTTAGGAAAATATTTTAGCAGCAAAAGTTGTTGGAGAGAACAGATGATTTTGCCAGACCAGGTATTTCTGCACTTCTATGTTTTAGGTTTTCATAGACTTATTGCTTATGCCTTTTAGGAACCAATTTATCTAAAAAAGCTTTCCTCCCTCTATCTTGACTCACTTATATGCTATAAACTTAAAGAAGCTATCTTTGCTGCACTGTGAAATAAGTTTACTCAGTTCAGTTCTATATTTTTATCAAAGACTGAAGTTGGTAAACAAATACAGACAGCATCCAATTATTTTCTATTTCTGATTATCTAAGAGGAATTTATGAACTGAGGTGGGAAAAAACTGCCAAGAGGGACCTATTTCAGACTGTGAATATGTACCCCCTTATAACATGTGGTGTTGGCACAGTTGTAAAAGAGTGTTTGGAGCTTATATCAGAGCTTTGGTCATTCCTGCTCTGTGCGTTTCAGTATTTTCTATTTCTTGAAGCTGCGCAAAGTATAAACAAATGCTCTAGCTGTCGATTATTGAGATGTTGATGCTTATGAATCAGCAGTATATTTTTGTGCTCTGAACTCATGGGGCAAAAAGCCTGCCTGAAGTGAGGTCTGCAAGAGCTGAATTTGTTCTTAATGGCTCTTGCAACTTGAACAGGAATGTCGATGAAATAACAAAAGTGTAGTAGTGCTGCATGCAGATGCTTTAGTGCGGACGTCTGATGTTAAAAGTCAGCATAACAATCAGCATTTTCTTGTCTAACAAACATTGACTGGAAAAACATCCCTTACCAGGACAGTGGAAGAAAAGAAATACATCCTATAGTGTGGTGCTTTGCATCCCTGAGGCATGAAAGAATTTTCAGAAAAAGTTGGCATGTTTTGGCTCTTTTCTTTTTTTCTTTTTTCTTTTTTTTTTTTTTTAATATACTTTCTTAAATTTAATGACTTGAAAATCTCCTTTCTTAAATTTTATGACTTCAAAAACTCCAATTATGAATATATGCAACACTTCAATGTGATTTTATAACTGCTCATCAGAAAAACATCTGCCTTTTAATGAATTCTCATTTTCTAGCTGTGGACATGATTAAGTGGCACTTTGTGGAATCTGATAATGACTCTGGAAGTTTGCTTGGAGGCTGTCACAGTCAGGTTCTTGAAGGTTTCAGCTTTCTGCTACCTGCCCAACAGCGTGACTGCAGTGGAATTAAGAAGGATTTGTCCCCACTGAATCTGGTGGTGCAGGAAGAAAGACTGGAAGTGGCTGCTGCCTTGTGCTGGTTTCTGGAGAATAGAAATGATAGATGACGAATAAATGCAGGGCAAGAAGGTGAAGGATAATGTATAGCCACCAGATGAGAAAATGGGAATGGGTATTTTGTATCTGTTTGAATTTTTGTGGCATTTGAATTACAGCAGGCTACACAAAAAGATGTGGCAGGAATGAGAGTAAAGAGAACAAGAAGAGGAGGACGATAAATAGATATAGACAGGCAAGAAGGCTGACCTAAGGGAGAATGAAACAGATTCAGAGAGGCTGGAAAACCAGACAGAGATTCAGTCAGAACTACTTTCTTACAGGTACTCTCTGATATCTTCCTTGTTATGTTCTTTTCTGCAGCAGCTGAGTTAGCTTTGATCCCTGTCCGGTGAAGGGTGTCCATTCTCCTATGTACCCCCAGGTGCAGACCCTGTACTGCCCCTTCTTCAGTGTAGCAGTGCTTGTTTAACTGCCTCTTGTGGTGACATCACTGGTTATGTTTTCTGGCTGCAAAATTGTAACTGGGGATTAGGGTCTCCCCCTACATAAAAAAAAAACAAAAAAAAAAACCTAAAGAGAAGGTATATGAGTCTGTACCTTAACATGTTTAAAGGTCACTTAAAAATCTCATAACAAAGTAAGCCATTGCAGATGTTCAAAACAGCCTTCAGCTCTGTGTATCTTCTCTAGGTTTTAATAGTTTAAAGTTAAAACCTTCCCAATCCAGATAGCAGTCCTTTGGCTATTGTTTTAGAACATCCTTTTATTTTTGCTGAAGTTTTCGGATTTCTTCTCTTAAAATTCAAAATTGAATATTTCCTCAGCTATCAGAGCCAAATTTCAGCATTAGAGGTTGACTCTGTTTGAGCTTAACCCAATATTACTGGCTCAAAAAAGAAGTTATTCTTTTTATCCTTGCTGTTTCATTTGGGATATAAACGTAAAATAGGTTGTATGGCTTTTTTTAGATTGTAAAATCTTTGGCTTTGATGAATCAAAAATATGTTTTTGTAACATTGTACCTGTCTGAAAGGATGTGGAATTATACACTGAGGTCAGATTTCAGTACTTAGTGAAACTTCCATTTGATATTCTGTAAATATCAGCAGTGCTTTTCTTTGGAGAGAGCTGCAACTTAAATGTACTTACAAAAAGTTGCCTTTTAGTTCTTTTATGCCAAATAAGGTAATTGAAATCTTTCCTTCCTTCTTTAGTCTGAAAATATTTTCATTAAAACAAATGTCTGCTCTGTTGAGATCTTTGTTATCACAAACATGTTCAGAGGTACCGATTTGACCAGGATAAACATCACGAATTACAATCTTAATCTTACGACCTAGTGTCCTTAACAAATGTAAGTAGTGTTATCTGTGTGGCTGTTTAGGAGACTTTATTTCCTCCCTGTAAATGGAGAAAATATTTTTCAAATTCAGATATAGCTGGAGTGAGAATGTGAGCACAGAGCTATGTGGGGCACTACAGGCTGTTTTGATATGTAACATCCTTGTCCCTGACTTACTCCCCTTTTCTTTTTGGTCTAGTTGCCTTACACTTTGTATAACTAAATGCCATTTAGATTCTGACCTATTTCTCAGTATCTTCACAGTGGTTTAAGTCATTGCAGAAGGTAAGAAACCACACAAATAACATCTTACAGTTCACAGTCATTTTCTGCATAAAGTTTCCATGTGAACTACTCGGTCAACCAGAAGGAGAATGCCCTACCAAACACGGGGAAGCCACTTTATCTAAAATACATGTGCACAAAGAAAGCAAAGCATACATCTCGGAGGAAAACAAACTTTATCCCTGGTGGAAACAACAGATGAAATGTTTTTGTAGGCAAATGGGACTTAAGGTGGCTATGTACTTTTTAACTGCCTCTGAAGGACCTTGGGAGCTTTAATGTCTGGAAGGAAACTGAAAGGTGTAATGCATTAAATGTTAATGATGAAAGAGGAGCAGGTGTTTTTCTCTCTTCATAATTCATAATTAATGTTTTCAAGGCTGAAGAAAGTAAGGGCTTTATTTGGGTTTGTTTGGTTTTGGTTTTTCTCTATTTATAACTCAGGGAATTTTAGAGCACAATAAACAATGACTTTTCCAAGCTGTTCTGGGCTCTCAAGCTGTAGCTTTTAGCCCATTAGATTGAATCTTCCTGGTGTGATGGATACTGCAGCCGCCATTCAGTGCTGGCAGTCTGGTGTATCTCCATGCTTAATTAGCCAGTGAAATTAGCTTGAAAGGCAGCAGTTGCCTTGACAGAAGCACTGAGAGGGGTTAGTTGTCATGTGTTGTGTTTTTTATGCAGTAAATGTTTGGCTCCCAAGGGGTGACAGTTGGCTGGAGCCTGAAGCAAAGGAGGTGGAAGAGTGAGTGTTTAGCCAGGAAGTGTGGGAAATGCCCCACAGTAAAGACCAAACAGGATTTGGTCCTGTTGGCACAAGCCTACTAACCATAGGGCAGTATTTCAAGAGCATATAGGAGCTGGGCAAATTAAAGTCTGGTCTTGTTTTCTGGGCAGCTGAGTGCCTGCTTTTCCTCAGCAGACAAAGTAGCTATGAGATAGCACTATAATTACATAAGAATATGACATTTTAAATATTCTCAGTACAGCTCCTGGGCCAGACACCAGCTGGTGCTAGTGGCTGGGCTACATGGGGAACGGATTCAAATCATGCATCATTTAGAGTAGGCTGTATCCCATGCCCACCTACGCCTTGGCTGTTTTTCAGGAAAGGCTGGGCTGTCCCAATCTCTGTAAGCTGAATATCAGCTCTGATGACAAGAAGCTATGGTAACAGTTTGCTCTCATTGCAGGTAAGGCAAACTGTGTTCTGGGCTGCATTAGAAGGAATGTCCCCAAGCAAACCAGAGAGGTGCTTATCCCAATCTACTTGCCTCTGGTGAGACAGCACCCCGACTGCTGAATCCAGGTTTAGGGCAGGTGACACCTCGCTAGCTGTAGCTGTGACTGCAGGCTTTCTGTATTTACAGGCTTTGCAGTGGGTATTGTTTCTTGCACTGGGCTGGAGAAGCATGAGATTGTTTTGCAGGTTGTGTAAAGGGCTCTGTTTCCTCGATAGCTACTGTTTTCTGATCTCTGTTCCTCACCTGTCTCCCTTCCAAGTGTTCCACAGAGACTTTCAGCCAGACCTCAGAGCTCAAGCACAAGCTCAGATGGTGCAAACTGTTGCCCCTGTTAAAAAGAAGGACTCCCTGGGTCTGACCTCTGTGTGGAGTCCTTGTTGTTAGATAGTGTGTGGCAGGAGGCACATCTGCAGTGTAAGCAAGGCAACAGATAAAACAAACACACTAATTAAAGCAAGTCTTCCATGGATGTCTCTCTAAATTGCACTCTCAAGTAACTGACTCTTTCTTGTTGTACTTTCTCCACAGCGTCTCCTCAAATAGAGGACTTCTTTCTGCCTGTGTTTTTCAAGAATTGTTATTCTGTGGCTGGCACATGTTACACTAGAAACAGGTTTTTATCATGTTCTCAAAGAAGGCTACCTATTACCAAGTCCGTTAAGGTGCCTGGAATTTATTGGGCAACTGGACAGGGAGAAACATTTGGGAAGAAGCAAATGGGAGTGAAGAGAGTTACAGGTTCCTAAATGAAAGGACTCAAGAGATGCCCACAAGGAGAGCGGGGGAAGCATTGGGTGATGCAGGGAGTTGAGCATTACTAACCAGACATCCTCTACCCAGGATAAATACCTGCTACCCATGTCTGAACAGCATCACTCCTTTTCATCATTCCCCATTGTTCTAGAAGTGCGTTCTGTTGAATATACAAACATGGTACCCAATGCTTTTCTTTTTGCTCTATTTTGGTTTTTGTTGTCTTGGGTTTTGGGGATTTGAGGGGTTTTGGTGGTTTTTGTTTGTTTGTTTTGTTGTGGGTGTTTTGTTGGTTTTTGTTGTTGTTGTTGTTGTTGTTATTTTTAACTTATATAACATCTAAAAGTGGTTAAACTGGGTTTAAACTTCCTATGAGTCTCAGCTGGTAGAAGCAAGAATCCAACTAAGAGTATAAAGCTAATGAAACTGGAGATATACTTTTATTTTGGTAAAGTTCAGGTCTAACTGTAGTGTAATATAATTACCTCCAGTACAATGACTACGTTCCATACTGGGATATCTAAAAAGTAGTACTGAGTGTCTGTAGACTAGATGACTGCACAGCAGTGGGGTGTTTTCCTTCTCACAAAGACTTTTGCCTCTTACTTTCAATGGGCCTATATTGGTGAGGTGATAAACATCCTACTTCACCAGGAGTGTGGGATGCTTAGCAGCTGTTGGACTGGTCTCCAGCTGTGATACAGTATCTTTATACATCAGAACATGACTACTCTGTACAGTAGTTTTGGAGCAGTCAGTAACTTCAAGTGCAGTTTGGCTTAAGAATCTTTGGAGACTGAGAAATACATATGCTCAGGCCCAGATCTGTCCTCAGCCAGTGAGAAATGCAGCTGCTTTCAGCTTCATGTGTAGTTATGAGAGATGTATAACTCAAGGACCAATTCAGTTCACCCAAGAACTATTCCCCAGCACAGATTCCTCAAGCCACATAAACATAGGTGGGATGAATCTAGGTTGTAGCTAATAATCATGAAGCAGCCCTTGATCCTTACTGTACTTAGTTTTCTGAATCAACCTGTTGTGTTTATTGACCTACTTTTTTATTTTCCTACTGCTATGATAAAAATGTCGACTGTGTGAAGTAGGGATTACTGCTCTCCCTTTGTTTTGCCCATAGCCCAACTCAATGGCGACATCACCTAGGTGAAGCTTGTCTGAGTGCGGTTGTCAGTGGCTCTGAAGACACAAGTGGGTTACTGCTGAATTACTGAAGCTCCTGTCTTTTAGGGTCTTTTTCTTGATCCTGCTAAGTATTTTATGAGGTCCTTAAACAATCTAAGTATTTCTGACATGGTGCTAGTCCCAAGTGTTCTTTTCCAACAAGGGTTTGCTACATTACAAGCACAGTTTACCTGCTTGCTTTCTTCAAACAAATCATAGTCATGCTATTAAGACCAATGTGCTGAAACCGTAAGCAAAAACCTCTTTAGCTAAAGCAAGCTCTTAAACCTCTTCATCACTTGAACACAATTTTACTAATTCATGGTAGAAGCACTCAAGTGAAGGCAGAGATCCTAACACCTTACACCAGAAAGAATTTGCATAACACCACATACATGAAAGCATCTGAAAACCTGTGTAGTATAGCAGACTGTTCTAAAACAAGAAAGATGGCTTGTGGCAATGCTAGACTTGAGCTAAGAAAAGCTGTGAAACTGTCACAATCAGGCAATAGGCTTCCTTGAACGTGTGCCTCATAAGAGCAACTGGAAATGACTGCAATAAAGCCATACGGTTTGATGGCAGCTTGAGTAAAATTTGTTTGCTTGTAATGCAAAAGATGGCCTTCTCACGGTTATAAAGGTTAACATAAGCAGTTCACAGTGAATCAACAAGACAACTGCTAACAGAAGAACAGCAAGAATATCCAGAGGAGCAGTGGGGACAATTCCTTTAGAGGATATTTGAGAGGGTAAGCCTGTTTACAGGGAACAGGAACAACTTGCAGACAGACACCAGGTTTATAAACAGACCTTGGAAACTCCAAAACTGTTAAGTTTCCATCACTTGAGTTGTAGCTGATTTGGCTTCTGGAGAAAACGAGTCCCTATCTCACATGCCCAAACCTAGCTGTGTAACGTTCACTGCTCACAAGAGGAGGTGCCTGAAACTATGGCTCTGAAGTAAAACTACTTTTTCCATCTCTTTTATACAGATTTGACTCCTAATCTTATGGTTTGTATCAGTTGCCAGCTGGGCTTAAACCGCAACTATTCTACAGACCACAGTGTGTCACTGTTGTCACCCTTTTTCAGCGCAAAACTTTACAGCACAAAAAATCCTCTTGGTGTAAAGAACTCATCTTCCCTGCAAAACTCTTTCAGGCCAGGTTTGCCTGTGGCTTGGAGGGGTTCACAGGAACAGTTATCTCCTCCCTCCAGATCTGATAATCATCTTTTTCCCTGATAATCAAATACCTTTTTCAGCCCTGTGTGTTACAGAAGTGCTAAACTCCCATAAACACTTTTTTTCTACACAAGCTAAACACTTTTTTTCTAGACAAGCTGAAATAAAAGTGCTTTGTTGCTCACAAGTAAAGTAGCCAAAGGTCATTGTGGGCTCCCACCCTTCACTGCAGTACAAAGGGCCAAAGGTGACAGAAAAAGCTGTGCAAAAGCTGGAGACACATCATATTTTAGAGCATTCATGAATTTGTTTCCCCTTGCTATTATTTAATGAGAATTCAGAAACAGACAGTATTTGTTTGACAGGTGTGCTTCTTTGTCTGTTGTGCTCTGAAAGCATGGTAAAAGGCAAAGACTTTCCAGCTTTCATCTCTGGCTTTGGCAGAAAGTAATTTAGACAGAAGTGCATTTTGGTAGACTTGAAGCCTGATGCTAGATGGAATTATAAAATCCAAGACACAGAAGCCACCAAACACCTTTGATGCAGTGTATATTAAAAAGCAAATCTGAGATGAATAGTTGTTGTCCTGTGGGTTGAGATGGTCACTTAATATTCAGATATACATCATGTTTGGGGATATTTTGGGTTTTTTGTTTGTTTCTTTGTTTTTGTTTGGGTTTTTTTGTGTGTTTTTGTTTGTTTGTTTTTAATTTGAACAGGTGGTCTATTTGCAGCTTCTTGTGATTTTACTTTAAATATATTTCTAAGTAAGAAAAAGTACCTGACTTGGGTTTTAGTTTTGTTCTCTGAATCATTCTCAGTATCATAAAGATCTGAGGATGACACTGAGGAAAAAAAAATATAGGCTGGGTTTTGGACTTCAGATTGTGAAAACGAACACTTTAGGAAGCTTTCAATAATTGGAAATGGTGTGACTTCAGTTGAAGTTCACTTTTACTGCAAGGTGAAACACTTTATAATGGCAATTAAGAACCTTTACCGGAGGGGTATGCAGGAATTTCTGCAGGACCGCTACACTTTCAAGTGCTGAAAGTTAAAGTTCCACTTTGTTGCCTTCAGAATGAAGGGCGAGGCGTTAGTAACAGCAGCTTCTAAAAGGGGAGAAATACCGCCATCTTGAGGCTACCGTTCTGCGTGTTGACTAAGATAAGGTAATGCGAGAAGTATTAAGCTACAACTAATTAAAAACATAGTATCTGCTTGGAAGGCTCTGATGGAACACAAAAATAAAGTTATTGCAATAGATAAAACTTGATTTTTCTTTAGCTGTATCTTTTTCTTCTAAAGAAAAAAGGCACTTATGAATAGCATTTGTCAGGCTGTCAGAATCCCATTAAAATTGTAATTGTTCTTTTGTTAAATAAAGGAAAAAAGGTCTAAGTGATATTTTAAACATATTTCTTAATTTTAAGACAGCATAACTATCACCTGTGCCTTCATATAAAAATTCTGCATTCATTTTTACAGGTGTAACACTACAGTAGATTCAGATTCTTAGCAGTTGTTACAATGTCATTTTGTGTGTTTTGACTGTACAAGTTGATCCTTTGTGAGAATTGTAACTGTGTGTAAATTCTACTGTGCCAAGAGCCAAACACACACAAAAACTTTTTAAGGTTCTACTTTTATCACTTTGACACTGATCTATTATATAGATAGAGATTGTTTTCTGAAGGTCTAAACTGAGGGGACAGAGGAATGGAATCTGAAATAAAAGCCTATTCCTAATTCTTAACGTTATTAAATTAAATGACCCAAGATCGAAGTGGATGAGTTGAAAACAAATGTTGAATTTTAGCCCTTAAAATGCTTACAATTTTAACACAATGTATGCAGGGTTGAGGTCCAGCAAAATTTCACAATACTTCAAAGGTAAGCTTTTAGTGCTTGCTTCCAGACACAACTAAAAGATCATCTGGGAGCAATTTTATAACTCTTTCTTACATTCTTGACATGGTCACTGGCTTTCTCATTAACTTTGAAGCTGTTGCTCAGTGCCTGTGTTCTAGCTGCTTTGCCTATAAGAGAGATGATTTGCTATCTGAAATGCATAAACGAGATTCACAGTTAATGCTGAATAAGATCAGAAAATGGCTTTGCTGTGTAGATACTAGTAACAGGAACTGGCAGGACACTCAGAACTGTTGGGGAAGGCAGGGTGTCTCAGCATTGCTCAGTGCTGGTCCTCTGAGAGACTTCACTGCAGGTCTCAATGTTGGGTAACTGCCAGCTGCACACCTCTCAAAACCACCTCTGTGGTGCTACTGAGTGCTGCTTATGTTAGTTATATCATGGGATCATCTTACTTTTGAAGGAGTTTTCTATTTTGCAGTTACGGTTGTGTGCATACTTTATTCACTGTTTGCAGTTTTCTGTCTTTATGTGCTAAACTACAAAAATAGTATCTTGGCTTTGAGACAGTCTATGGGAAAGAATTTGTGGAAATACAGAAAATGTAGTAGATTTTACAATGGAACAGCTTTCTTCTTCCCTCTGTTCTGCATCCCTCAGACTTGTACATGTTAACTATAGTGATATTATTTTTTATTGGGGAATGGTCTTTTTCAATATCCTATTTATTTTGTTTGCTTGTTTTTTTTTTTTCCTTTCAAAAAGAGGGCAAAGATAGTGCTCAAAATAGAAGCTTCAGGAGTCCTCTTTTCTAAAGGTTCAGGGTTGTTTTAGGTCAGGGTAGAGGCCTGACTCATCCACTAATTTTTCTGACAGCAGCTAGTAGAAGATGCAAAGGGAACAGTGTGAGAAGCAGCCAAAAATATTTCACCATCTATTTTTCCACTCAGATTATCAAGTCTAGCATTAAAGAGCAGCACAGACATATTAATATGTTTATCTATATTCACATACACAAGGCTTTTTTGTTGGGTTAAAGAAATAACTCAGCCATGTCAGGAATCAACCTTCTGGCATGTAATTCAAAGAAAACCGATTTTTACTAGATGGAGGCATTAGCACAAAAATCTACTCTCAGATATGCTAGTGAAGGGGATAAAATACGCATTCTTATTACTGGAACTATTACAAGCCAAGGAAAGGAGTTGGTAACCCTTTAAAATGAGATCAAGCCCAACACAAGAAAGAGGCAAACCATTTACATGATATCTTTCTTTTGCTGTTGTTGGTAATGTGCTAGTCCTGGCCCCTGAAATGTACTGAATGGCAGATGACCTTAAATGTGAACATCCGTCTTCCAAAAGAGCAGTGCTGGCTGGGCTGTGGCACTGAGTGGCTCTGGGTGCACTGGGGATTGATTGCCCATGTGTTATGGTTTATCCCAGCAGGGAGCTGAACACCACACAGCCATCCACTTGCTCCCCCCCCTCACAGTGGGATGGGGAGAGAATCAGAAAAACAGTAAAATCTGGGTGGAAATAAAGACAGGTTTATAGGACAGAAAATGAAGGGAAAATAATAATAATAATAATTATAAAAGAACTTACAAAACCAGTGTTGCACAGTGCAATTTCTCACCTCCTGCTGACCGATGTCCAGCCAGACCCCAAACAATGGGCACCTCCCCCCAGATGATTCCTCCTAGTTTTGTGGTTCAGCATGATGCCACATGTTATGCAATACCCTTTTGGCTAGTTCGGGTCAGCTGTCCTGACTGTGTTCTCTCCCAGCTTCTTGTGGCCCCCAGCCTCCTTGCTGGCAGGGCAGATGAGAAGCTGAAAAGTCCTTGATCAGGGTAAGTGCTTCTGAGGAACAACAAAAACATGGGTGTATTATCAGCATTGTTCTCATCCTAAATCCAAAACACAGGACTGTACCTGTTACTGTGAAGAAAATTAACTTTATCCCAGCTGAAACCAGGATGCTATGGTCCACAGCAGAGCTCTCATTTTTTCCAAGTGTATGACATGAATGCCGGGAAACAGAATGGAGCTGCTTTTGAGTGAGAACTATGTCATTTGAGCTTGTCACCCCAGGTATAAGGAAGACTCTATGAGTATTTGTCTTAGGAGATACACAGCTAAGAGCAGAGCTATGCATGTGCAGATTGGACTTGGTTTTCCCTTCTAGTCTTCCTTTTGATCCTAGAAATTAGAATGAAGCAGAACTAGCTTGTGGGAATGAAATAACCGAAACCTCTTATAATTTGTAAGAAAATAAACTAAATGGATATAGCCCTTTGGATACTCCCATGATCTTACTTTCTTTCCTGACAGGGGAAATTGTGAGCCCATACCTGTTCTTGGACTGTGCCCTCCAGATGGCAAATATTTTGATTTAGTGCTAAACTGCAGTATTGGTGGGTCTGAGAATTTATACATTGACAGTAAGGATCTTTCAAAAATCTGAGTTTAAATATATTATTCCAAGACTTTTAAATGTTCCAGAGGTCATGGTTTTCAAGCTTTCCTCCATAAACCTGGCAGCAGAATGCCTTCATAGGAAAGTGGATCTTCCTAACCAGAAGCTGTTCTTTAAGAAAAAAGGTTAAATATTCTGAGAATCTGGATAAAAATGTTGTTGTCCATGCTTGTGACTTTTATGAGTTTTCTCTTTACCTTTTATAGGAAACCATGCATACTTCTCATCTGTCAGACCAACTCTGCTCTAGTTAAAGCTGACTCTGCTCTTAGATGTGTTTCCATGTTCTTGGTCCCCCAGATCAACAAGAAGGCTGTGGGATCTTAAGGGACTGCACTGAGGATCAGAGATTTGGCTTAAGCCTGTAGTCTGTTTCAGACTTCCCTGGCACCTTGATCAAGTCTTTTAAACACTTACGGCTGGTCTCAGTGGAGGGCAATAACGACGCACTAATGGTGCCCTGAGCAAACCTTCATTAATGGTCAATGAGGTTTTTGCGTACTGTGGTAGCAGAAGGTGCTTTTGTACCTCAGCTGCTTGTACCATGGTCTGAGATTCCTATTCCTGACTCCTGGTAAACCAGGTAGTGCTAAGCTCTGCCTTTGTATCTGAAAACATTCCTAGTATGGGGGTGTTTTCCTCCTGATGAAAGACAGATGGAAATACAGCTTTTGTACAAAAGAGAGAGACTGGCCTTATGAGAGCATTGGCTGTGAACAAAGGTAGGAGGGGAGGAAGAGACACGAGTGTGCAGCGCTACTGATACTCATTCCAAGTCACTGGGTTTGCATTTTTATTTTTTCTTGCCGGATTATAGATTAAAGACAGGCCTGAATGTGCACGTCAGGAGAAAGCACTCAGATAACTTCTACTTAATTATGTTACAGCCCGTTATTGCATTAAGACATAATTGTCAATTTCATTAGAGTTAATTGTTGCAATTTTAATGTCACTATCAAAGTGAAGCATCCTAGCTGTAAGAAGCAGAACATTATTTTCTATTGTGTAATGGCCCACATGTTAGTACATGCCCAGGATCAAGACTTGGCTGTCTTTCTGAAAGAGAGATTTGATTTTAACAACAAATGATTGGGTTTGGTGCAGCAATTACTGGGTGACACTCTGAGTCTCTTTGGGCAGGAGATCAGAATGGCTCTCCAGAGCTAACGTGTCTGACTGTGGTAAAGCTTGGATACCTGTGGTTCTTTTTTCACTGCACTTTCTAAGGGAAGCCACTTAGCTGCACTAATGTGGTATTAAGCAGTGAGGCAAGCAGCTCCTAAGTCTTTTCATGGGTTAGGAATTGCCTTGGGTTTGTGTTCCCAGAGGATGTGGTGGGGCTGCTTTGCTTTTGGATGGTATCTCATGTGAGCAGGAGGTAGACTGTCCGAAGTAAGTGTCTTGCACCAAAAGCTGTCGCTGGCTCATCATGTGGAATATCATTGTGGCAGTGGTTTGCTTCTTTTGATCAGCATGGGCTTTTCAATGGTTAACAAAAAACAAACAAGCCATGGTAGAAATGAATGCATGTGTAATTTAGACAGGTCAGTTTGGCTTATTATATACTCTCATAATTATTTTCAGCATTATTGACTCCCCACAGAAGGGAGAATAACCTAGATGCTATCTTTGCTAAACTATATGGCATTACTACTTCAGGTTCTTTACTGGGAGGGGAGAAGATGCTAAATATAATTTATGAGGTACTTTAAGATGTACAGCAAAGCTGCTTCTAGGAAAAGCTGTGATAAGACAGTCACTTAAGGCTAGAATTAACTGTTTTATCCCAGTGAAAGCCAGTGCTTGCTCTTGTAATGGCTTTTAGTGTCCATTTCCTTCTCATCTAGTCAGAGGGGCAATAGAAAGCAACTGGAAAACCCTTTCCGTAACTGACAGAATCCGCAGATGTTACTTGGAAGATGTAACTTGTTTTGTGACTCATTTGTTATTACTTTTTTCTCCTCCTTGCTGATTGCTTTGGGCACTTGCTGCTCAGGTGTTTGCACTTCAGTGAGGCCCCATAAGGACGCCGGTGGGCAGAGCTTGTGTGACAGGGAGGGGAGTATGCTGCGTGTTTGCACCCCGTAATGAAGGACCTCGTAGGCTTTAACAGGCACGAGCCAGTGAGTTCTCCTGCAGTGCAATTTGTTTCTCCAGGAGTTTCAGGGTTTGGGCCCGTCGATGGCACCGAACCAGGTATCGGCCTGCCCTGGTGCCGCCCGCTCTTAGCCGGCAACGGCGCGCCGCGTTGCCACGGGAATGCCGCTCCGTTGCCGTGGGAACAGGATCCGCGGCGCCCC
>JANHGB010051037.1:0-10367 GCA_026283785.1 Coracopsis vasa | reverse complement strand
AGCCATCCCCATGCTGAGCTGTGGATGGATGCCGGGGGGATGGGGCACAAGGCAGTGCCAGGGCGCAGGAGACAGTCCAGGGAGGAGCTCTGTCTGGAGCATCCCTAACCCCCGCACCCGGCTCCCCTGTGAGAGGCCAGCCCCAAATACAGGGGTGCCTCTAGCCCTCCAAGCACTCCCCCCAGTGCCAGAGGGCTCTGGGGTGCCAGTTGCCCTGTCCCTGCCCGCTCCGGTGTCCTTGAGTCCTCGATCCCTGCCAGCTGATCGGCTTCCAGGAAAAAAAAACACACAATTACAAAGAGGGGTGATGTGTGAGCCAAAGCGGGGGGGCCGTTGGGGGCAGGAATGTCCCCAGCGGTGGCAGATGGCCTTACCCAGGGTGCATTGTTCCTTTTAGTGTCTCTTATCCGCTGTAATAGGATCCCGGAGGGAGGGATGTGGAAGAGGGGAAGGGCGAGGGGGGCCCCGGCGTGGACCGGGGTGGGGGCCGGGGCTGCCAGCCTGGCCCTGGCCTGTCAAGCGGCTCATTGTTCCTGCCCCGGGTGCCACTGGGCGCCGCCGGGGACAATGTGGCACTGAGAGGGGTGGCCGGCGGCGGAGGGACGAGGAGCACGGAAAGGTACCCACCCGCCAGGCCCGGGGGCTCGGGGGGGCCGGGAGGGCGAGCGGAGAGAGGAACCCCCCTGGGACGGGCTGGGGGCTTCCTCCTGGGTGTCCTCCCACCCCTCACCTCCCTTTGCCACCAGAAGGTGCCCGGAAGGACGGGCGGTGGCCAGCCTGCGGCTGTCCCGACGCCAGCAGCGGCAGGTGGCCTGTGCCCATCACCGCGGTCTTTGGCATCCCTGCCATGGCTCACCTGGGGGACAGCACCCCCCTGCCCGCGGAACCCCCACATTGCCTATGGCCGTGGAGGGCACCCATGGCCCTGCTGCCTCCCCCCCTGCCCCACTGCCAGCCTCGTCCTTCTCTTTCCAGCGGGATCTTTTGTCCCCGCTGCCGTTCATCCCGGGGGTTCGGGGGACCCCGGAGGCTGCCCGCCGCTGCCGGCACCACGCAAGGCTGCGGGGAGGCGGATTACAGGGGGGTACACTCCCCAACACACCCTATCTCAGCCTCCCCTCCGTCGGGAACTGCAATATTCCCCTTCCCCAGCCATTCCCCAGCTGCTGGTAACAGGGGGATGAAGACGCAGCATCCGAACCACCCCGGGGGGTGCAAACCGTGGCTCTTCGGGGGTGCGGAGCGCCCAACCTGTCCCCCGCCCCCCCACACCCTGATGCAGGAGATGTGCCGTAGCGGCGGGGAGTCCTGCCAGCACCTAAAATAACCGCCCCTCCACCCCCCCGCCGTGCCCGCAAGCACGGCCCCAGCCCCAGCCCCAACACGGGTGCTTTGTTTCCAAGCTGCTTGGCATTGCCCGGCCCTCCGGGAACCAGCGGTGCCGCAGCCGCCCACCCCTGCCCGGACACACGGCGATTGTCCTCGGGGCCGGCACCCGGGGCCGCGGCCACCCCCGGGCACAGCGCACAGGGGCCGAGGGGTGGCTCTGGGGTGCTCTGGGTCGAGGGGGGGGGGGAGAGGGTGCTGCAGCATCGTGTGTTGGCATCACTCCGTTCGGGTGCTGGGTTCGGGGTCCCCATCAGGGAGGTTGCCTCAGTTTCCCCTGGGGCTTTGTGCATGGACAGGAGAAGGGAGGAGGAGGAAGAGGAAGGCTCGCATGGCCTGTGAGATGCCCCAGGCCACCTCTGCTCCCCCTGCCCTGCGTGCCACCACCCCAGCAAGCATCTGCAAACCGAGCTGCATCCCACAGCATCCCCCTTCCCTCCCATTATCCATCCAGCTCCTGGCTTCATGCAGGTGCGGTGCCAGCTCCAGCCCAGGCCCAGCGTGGTCCAGGCTGAAGAGAGCTGCCTGCAGGCTCAGCAGACACACAGCAGTGAGTCCCTTTTGGGGAGCTCCCGGAAGGTGTGCAGGGTGCCAATGGGGTACCACGGGGCCGTGCAAGCCTCCCCTGCCAGAGGAGGGCACAGCACTGCCCTGCCTCAGTTTCCCCGCTTCCCAGCCTTGGGTGCTTTTCAGACTGCAGATTTAGGGGAGGGGTAGCTGGGGCCTCCCCACTTTCTGGAACCACCATGTCCTGCAGGCTCAGCTCGCCCTCCTGCCATGGCATCGCAGGACGGAGCCAGCAGCCTGGGCAGCAGCCCCGAGGAGACGGAGCTCAGCATCACCCTGACCCTTCGTATGCTCATGCATGGCAAGGTAACGGTGGGGAGGCTTGGCTTTGCTCGGGGGGGTCAGCAGTGCCTGAGGTGAGGGATCATGCTGGAGCACCAGCTCCTCACCGGACCCTGGTTTCTTCCCCTGCATTCCCAGAAGGGTTTCTTCCCGCATCCTAAACTGGGGAGGGGCCATTCCCATGGCTCAGTGTCATCAGGCTGCCAGTGGCCATGGGGCAGGGCCTGCCTGTTTCCTTATGGGCAGAGGAGAGATGTGGCAGGTACGGAGCTGCCTGCTGATGGGGCCACCCTCGTTTCTGCCTTTGCAGGAAATCGGCAGCATCATTGGCAAGGTAAGATTTGGGGTCCAGGGCACCACCAGCTCCGGGCTTCCCGAGACCTGACCACCTGCCCTATTCCTCTCCCTGCAGAAAGGAGAGACTGTTAAGAGGATACGAGAGCAGGTAAGGGCATGCTGGGGGGCTGCCAGGTCCTGCTGCCTGTCCTGCCTGCACCTCATGGCTCCCACTAGCCCAACCCTGGCCCCCCAGTCCTGGGTGGACCCAGGGAAACACAGCTTCATTCCCAGGAAGGCTGCAGGTGGGAGGGGGAAACCCCAGATCCACAGGCATTGAGCCCCCCATAGTGAGCCCTTCCTTGGGGTGGGAGGGACATGGAGCACAGGGCCCACGTCGTCCCTGATGGGGTGTGACACTGTCCCCAGAGCAGCGCACGCATCACCATCTCGGAGGGGTCCTGCCCCGAGCGCATCACCACCATCACCGGCTCCACTGATGCTGTCTTCCGTGCCGTCTCCATGATCGCCTTCAAGTTGGAGGAGGTAGGTAGACCCCACAATCCCACTGAGTACCCCCATGCCTGTGGGCTCCTGGGGGTCCAACACTGCATCCCTATTTCCTCGCAGGACCTGGGAGCAGGGGGTGATGGGGCAGCAGCAGGCAGAGCACCAGTGACGCTGCGCCTGGTCATCCCAGCCAGCCAGTGCGGCTCGCTCATCGGCAAGGCAGGAGCCAAGATCCGGGAGATCCGGGAGGTGAGGCTGTGGGTGCTCTGGGTGTGGGCTCCTCTTTTCCCCCAGGGAGCACAGAGCCCTCGGAACAGGGGCTGCCATGGTCCCTCAGGGGCTGTGGGAGGTGATGCAGGAGTGGAGCATCACCCTGCGGGTCCTGCAAAGCTCTCTGGGGGCCCATGGGGGTACAGGGGAGGTGTGAGGTGCTGAGCCCTGGGGGTGGAACGGCTGAGGGACCCCAGCATCTCCCTTTGCCCCTCAGAGCTCAGGGGCACAGGTGCAGGTGGCTGCTGACCTGCTGCCCAACTCCACCGAACGAGCCGTCACCGTCTCGGGGGTGCCGGACACCATCATCCAGTGCGTGAGGCAGATCTGCGCCGTCATCCTGGAGGTACCCGCTGAGCACACCCCAAGGGGGCACGTGCTGCCTGATCCCCCCTCACCAGGGCTTCCCATGCCCACCTGGACCCAGGCACTGGCATCCCTCTGCACAGAAGTCCATACAGCATGCTGCCTCAGTGGTGCTGGGGGCTGTGCCCAGCTTGCTGGGGGCATGGGGGTGGCAGAGGGGTTTCAGGGGGACCTGTGGGGCAATGGGGACATTCAGCCTCATCTCTTATCCCCTCCACCTCCTTCCCTCCCTCTCCAGTCACCTCCGAAGGGGGCCACCATCCCCTACCACCCTGGCCTCTCCCTGGGCACTATCCTGCTCTCTGCCAACCAGGTAAGGGGCTGCAGCCCCCACCCCAGGCACAGGGTGGCCAAGGGGCTCAGCTTCTGCCCTCCAGGGGCAACTCCAGTGGGCTTGGTGTGGCCTCCCTGCCATGGGGTGAGGCCTGAGGCAGGGGCACCACCTGGCCCCCTACTGATGCCCTTTTCCTTCCCCTCAGGGCTTCCCCATGCAGGGCCAGTACAGCGGGGTCTCTCCTGCTGAGGTGAGTCTGTCCCTGTGGCAGCACATCCCTGATTCCATGGGCACTGTGTCTGAGCCTGCCAGGGATGCCTGTCCTGGGAGGTGCTGGGTGCCAGCGTCCGGCCCCAGGAGTCGACAGGGAATAACCTCTCCTTCCTCTTCCTCCTGCTTCCCACAGGTGACGAAGCTGCAGCAGCTCTCAGGGCATTCGCTTCCCTTTGCCTCCCTGGGCCACGCACCCCCCATGGTGGCAGGTGAGCATCTCCTGTGCCCCTCCAGGGCTGGGGCGTGAGGTGCCCCTCCTGATCCACCCAGCCACCTAGCCCTGATGCAAGGGTCCCCATCCCCTGCACCCTCCCTATTGGGGTTCAGGGTCCCCATCCCCGGCACCCTCTCCGATCCCGGCCCCCCAGCATGGCTACCTGCCCCCTGAATGACCCTGTCCTTGCTTTCCTGGGGTTCCTGCACCCATCAGAGACCCCCAGCCCTGCCGTGGGGGAGCACCAGCTCCAAGTTACACGTCTCCCCAGGGATCCTTCAAGTTTGTCCCCAGGGACATTGACTGTCCCAGCATGGGGCTGGGGTGGGTGCACAGAGCTGCTGGAGACCCACTATCCTCCAGTAACATCCCTGTCTCTTTCTCTAGGCCTGGACACCAGCTCCCAGAGCACATCCCAGGAGTTCCTCGTACCCAATGACGTACGTGTATGTCCCGGGATGGTGACAGGGACCACAGCTTGTCCCCATCCATGTGTCCCACCTCACAGCCACTTTGCAGGGTCTAGCACTGGCCCACACAAGGGAGGCTCTGCCTTGCCTGTCAGAGCTCAGGAGACACTTCAGGGGCAGAAGCAGCTGGAAGGGAAACTAAGGCACAGGAAGGGGGAAAGGGCTTGGCCAACACCAAGGAATAGCCTTGGAGGTGTCAGCCCAGTGATGCCAGCCAGGGAGGGCCTTGAGTGAGAGCAAAAAGCAGGGTCTGCCCAAGGAAAGCAGCACCCTGCCCTCCCGGTGCCTGCCTCAGTTTCCCCAGTACTCCCAGACATAGAGAGTGGCCAGTGAACCCCTGGGAGCAACCTCGTTGGCATGGCCCCTCCGGCTGCTCCCAACTCACCCCAGCCTCTGCCCCTCCAGCTCATCGGCTGCATCATTGGCCGGCACGGCAGCAAGATCAGCGAGATCCGGCAGATGTCAGGTGCCCACATCAAGATTGGGAACCAGACTGAGGGCTCCAGCGAGCGGCACATCACCATCACGGGGTCCCCCGTCAGCATCACCCTGGCTCAGTACCTCATCACAACCTGGTAGGTACTAAGTGCACTTCCCCAGCACCCCAATGCAGCTTTGGGGGGACACCCCCACCCCAGCATCCTCAGGAAGGATGAGCTGGGCAGTGCTTTGAGGTCCTGAGATGTTGGGTGCAGGACCCTAGACCTCACAGGGCTTGAGCATCAGCCTTTTAGCCCTCCCCAGCAGGATGCCCAGGATGAAGACCTGTCCCAGAAGGGATGGGGCACGCAGTCCGTGCACCCTAAGACGGGCAGGTTGGGGTGAGGGACCTGCTCTGTCACTGTGGTCCTCACCACGCCATCACCACCTTTGGTTCCCCAGCTTAGAGACGGCCAAATCTACCTCCCAGGTGCCGCCAGGCCCTGGCTCCATGGACCTCGGCGTGGGCTTCAACCAGCCCCTGACCCCGGGCTCTGGTGCAGCGCTGCCCGCCGTTGCCCCTGCCCACCCAGCCCTGCTGGGCACCCCCTACACCATCTCCCTCTCCAACTTCATCGGCCTGAAGCCGATGTCCTTCCTGGCGCTGTCCCCATCCTCTGTGGCGGGCCCCAACGGCGGCACTGCCACCTACACGACCAAGATCTCGGCTGCCAATGGCACCAAGAAAGCCGACCGGCAGAAGTTCTCACCCTACTGAGCCCTGCCGGCGGGTGGGGGAAGGGCACCGGGGTGCCACCCAGTCCCAGGGACACCCCCCAATGCCCACCCTGTCCCCAGCCCCTGCCAGGCACCCCATGCCCGGGGTGGACCCTTTGCCCCTTGCCCCGAGGAAGGGTCTTCCTGGCAGATGCCCACGGAGGAAAAGGCTGCTCTGCTGCCTGCTGCCCGTCCCGGCAGCGCTGTGTCCCCCTTCCCAGTTTTCCTGCATGGGGACCACGTGCCCTGGTACTGGGGGGTGGGAAGCTGTCCCTGCTGGCCCGCGATCCCTTCTCTCAGTGCCCTGTGCCAGGGTGGGACCCCCACCACTTGCCCCTCGCCCTGCCCATCCTGCTGTCCTGCTCCTGCCCACCCTCTGGCTGGCACCCAAATGCTGGGTCCCATTGGATGAGGGGTTGACTGGCCTCTCTGGGGGTCCCCCTTCCCCTAGCTCTGGTGGGGGGGCCACCCCGGGGCAATCGCCTCCCAGCATCCCCATCCGAGAGCCAGTCCCTGCTGGCTTGGAAATGCTGTATATATAAGTCTATATTTTTTCCTCCTTTGTAACTTTTCAATGGTTTAATAAAAAGATAAAATTTACAAGAAAACAAATAACAACATCCCCCACCCCGGGTGGAGACACCCCCAACACAAGGGGCAGAACCAGCTCCTGGGGACACGGGTGGTGGCTGGAGGGGCATCCCTGTGGCCAGGGGAGTGCCCCTGGCCCTCAGCCCCAGCCTCTCTGGGGGTCTTCCTGGAGCCCCATGGGGCAGTTTGAGAGGCCATGGGGCAGTTCTCTTCCAGCCCACCAGTTATTACTGAGGCAGGGGCATCTCCAACCATCATCATTCCTGGAACCTTTGTAGTGGGCTGGGAGTGATGCCTCCAGCATTCCCCAACAGTGTCCAGTCCCCTTTCTTGTGCTGGGGACCCCATGGGAGGGTCCCCAGAAGCAATGAGACTGGAAGGGGAAAGCAGCTCTCCCACTGCTGTTGCCCAGGGGTGCCTCACATGGCCCCACCACCACCCTGTGCCACCACGTCCACCACTGGCCAGCAGCCCAGTTTGACTGGCACGTGGCACCACTGGCTGGGCTTCAGCTGGGCAGCTGTGTCCATAAACATGCTGGCACAGACCCCCCTGGCCAGCATTCCCCATGGAGGGCATGGTTACAGGCATTGCATGCTGCCATGCCAGCAGGATAAACACAGACATGGCCAGAGCCAGCCCCAAGGGTGCTGTCCCGCTGGTAAGTGCCATCAGTGACAGGAGCTCCTCCACCCAGACATTAGTTTTGGGTTAAGCAGCAAGGGATGGAGGGCTCCATGACAGCTGTCCAGGCTCAGTGGGGATTACTGGTGTTAGTGGTGTTAGCTGGTCCATTGCTCCTGGGTAGGGTACAAGGGACATCTGCTCTTCCCCACTGGCCACAAGTGGTCCCAGGAGGGTGATGGAGATGGAGGTGCCCTCTCATCTGCCTCTGCACAGGAGCCCCTTGGCACCCTGTGTCTTGAGAAGGGTCCATGCAACTGGCCTGTGCTGGTGGAGCCAGAGACAATCCCAGCCTGTGGAAAGGAGATGAGGCTTCCACAGATATTCCTTCTCCTGAATGGAGAAACCATCTTCCAACATAAGCTCAGAGAAGAGGCAAAACCTGAACAAGGACCCCTCCAAATCCAAGAGGCTGGATCAAAGCAGGTCCCGTGGGTCCCTGGCAGGTTCCCTGCCCATCCTCCTGCCCAGCACAGTGGGACAGAGCCTCCTGCTTCTTAGCTGCTCTCTTCAGGAACTTGACCTGGGATGGGGAAGCTCACCTTGATCTGGTCCAGCCTGTCCCTGGGGCTGGGGCTGATGCGGCTGGCATGGGTCTCCAGTGTGCAAGTTGCTCTCTGGAGGAACTGCAAGAAGTTTTCCTGGACAGAAGCCTCCGAGATGGAAAGACAGAGTTCCTGGCCCAGCGGCTGGTTGAAGCAGCTGCGCCGGAGCCGGGCCAGCTCCTCCCGGATCTGCCGGTTCAGCAATCCGTAGAAGAAGGGATTGATGGCAAAGGAGGAGTAGGCAATCCAGGTGACCACCATCTCCCCGTGCCCACCAGCCTCCGTGCCTGTGGCCACAGAGGAGTGCAGGTGGAAAGCAAAAAAGGGCAGCCAGCAGCACAAGAACTGTCCCACAATGAGGACCAAGGTGAGGATGGCCTTGTTGCTTCCCAAAAAGCGCTCTGGCATCAGTCTGGGCACCGGCAGGTTCCTGGTGATGAGGATGGCCACTAGGCTGGCGATGGAGTCAGATCGGTGTCTTGGTGCAACTGCCTGTGCCGGCACAGGCGCGTGCTGCTGGGATGCCATCCGAGCCACGCGGTAGACGCTGCTATAGACAGCGAAGATGATGATGGTGGGCAGAACAAAGCAGGCAATGCTGAAGATGATCAGGAAAGCCTTCTTGTGGGCCCCAGGGCTCCAGTAGACTGTGCAGCGGCTGGCACTGGTGGCCCCGGTATCTTGAGGCCAGCCCACCAGTGCCAAGACAGTGATGAGAACAGACTTGACCCAAATGATGATCACTCCTGCCACCGCCAGCCTGATGGTCATCTTGACCTCATACCTCATGGGGTGGACGATGTAGTAGTACCTCTCCACACTGATGACGGCAATGGTGAGGATGGAGGCACTGATGAAGCAGACATTCAGGAATATCAAGCCCTGGCACTCGGCAATGCTGTAGATTACCCTGCTGAAGCAGGAGGAGCTGGAGATGATTCCCACAGGCATGAGGAAAATGGCAGAGAGGAGGTCAACCATGCAGAGATGGCCGACAAAGATGAACTTCCTGAGAAGTGGGGTTTTGAGAATGACAAACATCACCACAGTGTTGGCCACCAGGGCGGTGAGTGTGAGCAGGACCATGCAGAGGAGGCCCACCACCTCCTGGGCAATGGACTGCTCGGGGACAGGGAGCGGCTTTAGGCTGTCCGTGCTGTTCAGCCCCGTTCGGCTTGCCATCCCCACTGAGGGCTAAGCCAGCAGCTCCAGTGCCTGGGCAGCAAGTGCTCATCTCTTGCATCCATCAGAGAGAAACTCCACCACAACCATGGCCACTGTCTTCTCCCTGCCTGTTGTGGGGAGGAGTAGGGTGTAAAGGAGAGCCAAAGTGAGTAAGAGCCACAGAGAAACCTGGAGATGACCTGAACCCCTCCAAGATGCTGGAGCAGGGAGAAGTGCCTGGCAAGGTCATGGCACCCTGCTTACCACTGGGCTGGCATCTGAGCTGTCCCAGCCTGGCCACGGATGGCACTGCCAGGACCTGCATGTATCCGTGCCAGGCTGGCACCCCATCCCCCTGCCCCAACCGCACCAGCACCCCTCAAAGAGGGACAGCACGAACCCTCCTGCCCCATCCCTGCTCCTTACTCCCTCCAAGGTGCACCCTGGGGCTAGGGAGAGGACTCAGCTCACCTCTGCTCCAGGGGAGGTGGGTGCTGTCTCCTCCTCACCCGGGGTCTCTCTCAGGGTGCCGCTCCCACAGCAGAATGGGGCCACCGGCTCTGTGCGAGGCCACGCTCCCCCTTCCCGCACTGTCACCCGCTCGTCACGCTGTTTGCCTGCATCCCGCCAGCTGCGGATGGCACCAGCTGTCACTCCCGGCACTGCCTGCACTGTGGCAGTCCCACAGGCAGCTGCTGGGTCCTAGCAGCCAGTGGGGGCTCAGCAAGGGGGGACCAGGGTCCCCGAGCCCTGTGTTCCACCAGCACAGTCACCCGCGGCCTGGTCCTTCCTCAAGGACAGCTCAGCCTCAAGGTGCTCAGGGCTCAGGACACGGATCCACAGGCAGGTCTACAGGTCTCCTCCCCACAAGCACGGGGATGCTTTGGAGCATCTATGGTGCACTTAGGTAATGTAGACAGCAGTTGCCCTTCCCTTGCACCCTGTGGACCCAGACACATGTTTAGAGGGCACACATAAGGATGGATGAGATCCCCCATGCCCAGGTTGGGAGCACATCTTACTTGTCTTCTGTAGCTCTAATGTCATAGTGATGGGCATTAGCTACATGCCTTGCTAAGATGAGGAGGACACCTCCAGGCCTGTAAGCCTGAGCTCGGTGCCAGGGAAGGTCATGGAGCAGATGATCCTAAGTGAGATCACACAGCACAAGTGGGAAAACGGGGGGATCAGGAGCAGTCAGCATGGGCTGACGAAGGGCAGGTCCTGCTTGGCCAGCCTGATCTTCTACGACAAGGTGACCCGCCGGATTGATGGGGCAAAGGCTGTAGACATTGTCC